>VTPC01001171.1:0-76835 GCA_011009095.1 Ignelater luminosus
TTAACGTATTGCAGATGAAAAAGATCTTCGGCGTTTTTCAGCAAAGGAGACTTATTTTTCAGCTACACGTTACTGATTGCACTTCGTTGAATTGCACTTGATTTCTACGTTACTTGTTTTTTGAAAAATCTTCACTTCTGACACCAATTTTGTTATGTGGGTTGATAACAAAATAAAGACAAAATCTTGTCAACGTAATATATTGAAAATTCGTACAAATATAAAATAATTAAAAGTAATTAAAATTTTAAAACACAATACATTAACAAGTTTATATTAAAAGCATTTAGAAAAAAAATAACAAATGTTAGTAATACGCACTTAATGATTACACATAATGTTCAAAAAGAATAAATCCTTAACATGGACTTTTTAATAAACTTCATTGTTGTTAATATAAAAATTCTGTTTCAACTTTATGTAATAAATTTCATAATCCAACTAAA
Source organism: Ignelater luminosus (assembly GCA_011009095.1). Classification (NCBI taxonomy): domain Eukaryota; kingdom Metazoa; phylum Arthropoda; class Insecta; order Coleoptera; family Elateridae; genus Ignelater; species Ignelater luminosus. Next base: position 447 of record VTPC01001171.1, read on the forward strand.
TTTCTGTATTTAATTCTAATAAATTGGGTCACATTATAATTTTCTCTCAGCGGTAAATTTTAATTTGCGCAAAAATGTCTGCTTCAAGTTTTTTAATTTTGTTAGGAAATTATTTTAATTTTAACTGACCCACCTATAGTGTAAGTGCTAAAAGTTTCGAGAATAATTAAAATTAATGTTATGTGTGTATGCGAGTTTTCACATAAAACATAAAAAGACATCAAAGGCATTGTTAACCTTGCATGTTATTTTACTAATAACAAAAATCAGATAAACTGTGCCGTGAGACCGTTTTCAATTCTTTCAAAGTTTCTTCAAGGGCGCACTAAATTTAGATGGAGAGAATAACTAATGCCTTTCTTAACTTTCAAAACAATCTTAATTTGGTTTCATTATGTTTTTGGCTGTAAATACGTCTACTAACTACTGTACGTTAAGGATAAAATATTCTTATTGTATTAAATTACTGAAATTTCCACTGAAGAGGGTTAATTGTATGAATGTTATTATTTCATAAAAACACCCCTTTCATTAACTATTATGGGAAAATGTAATTTTAGGGTTGTTAAAACACTTTTATTATTGAATTACCCTTCGGTAAAGAATAAATCACAGAGACCGTTAAAATCATTAACTGTGGAGCTGTAAAAAAATTATTACGCTAATAAATTAGTAAAGCAGTATGAAAAACAACTAATCGTCAGTCCAGCCGTGTGGTTTATACAATATGCGTGCTGCTTAGTAATTCCAATGGAAAAACAATTTTTCCATGCAAGGACGAACGTCATTTCCGGGTCAATGCCAATACTAATATTACAGCATACAATGTAACACCTGATTAGAAAGCTTCTCTTATTTATAATATCACAAATTTGCGTTTTCCTTTCGTAAGGTTGCATTTTGTCAATTAATTACACGCACTTGCATGCACAAATTGCCTATTTAGAATTTATACCAAACATCAATGGAAATGAAGCTTAAAATACGTTACCATTGAAGAAAAGAAAATAAATTTATGTGTAGTAAAGTTGGAAAAGGTTTTCAAATATAAAATATTTAGCCATGTCAGGAGATTTACTTGCAAATACTATAGGTTTTCCTAGATGTAGACTGTAGTTTCTTACTCAAACTACAAAATTCTCCAGGATCATAATCACATCCAATAAAAATCCCTGGGCCTCATCGGTCTTCTTGGTTAGACAGACGGTAGTATAAGATTTTGTGACAAAATGAAGAATGGTTACTGGCAAGTTGGTTTAAAGCCTCAGCATCGAGAGAAAACTGCTTCTACTATCGAGATTAGCCTATGAATGGCAATTCACAATTATGCTATTCGGCCTGTGTAATGCTCCTGCAACGTTCAAGAGAGTAATAGTGTTAATCCTGAAAGTTTGTCTTAGAAAACACTTTCTTAGTCTACTTGGACATGTTCTGAGGCTACGTAACGTGAATCTATAGCTAAAGCCAAAGATATATATTCTTTTCCAAAAGGAAGTTAAATGTCTCCGTCATCTGGTATCAAAAAGTGGACAAACACGAGTTATGAAATTTTATCGGTCAGTTTATTCGTGGCAATTGACAGAAGGTTAAGAGTGTTAAGAGAGTTAAGATGGTTATTACAGCTTAAGAATCACGAAGAACAAATCGCGAGATGGATCGGGAGGCTACAGGAATATGATTTTGAGATTGAACATTGAGCAGGATCCTATCGGTGATTGTCAACATTGTTCCCGATCAGGTTAAGCATGTCGAACACCAACTACGCGACGTACCATAGTTGTTGACGATCACTGGGAATCCTAGGAAAACCAAAAGGACAAAAACCGACCCAGACTTACGTTTGATACTGTTATGTATGGGAAGAATGGAAAATGTACTGCATCCGGCGGAACTCACTGAAAATTCAAGATGGTCTTCTGAAGAAAGTCCTAAAAATAAAGAAAAGACAGAAACGAGAATACAATTAGTGATCTCGAAAAACAGAATCCCAGAAATACTGCGGCAACTGCATGATGGTTCATCAAGAAGGTACCTGAGAGCGAAGAAGACCCTAATCGAGAGAGATTCTATTAGGTAAACCGCAAGAAAAATGTCAGAAAATGTTCAGACGGTGCGAAGTGTGTACTACCGGAAATGAACCAATTGGTAAAAGAAAAGCAATAATGCGGCAGTACAACATAGGCAGATACGGCGAGTTCAATCCCAGAAAAGGGAAAAATAATTGTTGTGCATTAGCTTGGTCCCATATGCAGGGTATAATGAAATCTACGGAAACCAGCGTGCAAACGTTGTAGTAGCCGAAGATCGAAATTCATCATTTTTTAACTTTAAATGAACAAAAAGCACGCTCCGGTGTTATTTAACAGAGAAATCTATTTGAAGTTTCTGATGGATACTCTTTGGCTGACTGTATCGCCAAGGATTTGAAGATGTCTTGAGACATTGCCGTCGACCAATTGACAAGCCCGGACCGCGGATAGGTAGCCAGGCAGGAAAGAGCCAATCCCATTTACAAGTACTAAAGCTTACTAGGCACTTTCAACCCATCAACCTTCTTTGCAAATCTCCTAAGCTCAATCCACCATTCTCGTACCCTACTTAGCTCGCCCGTTTCTTCTATGTTTTTGGGTCATCTATATCCCCTGCATTATCCTCGCCTTTGCCACACTCACATTTCGTTTTGCCTAGCGCTATCTTACTTATCTTAGTTAAATACTCTTTAAAATTCCCGTGTTCCGTAAGCAGCTGTTCTGCCTTTTTATCCATTTCCCTTATTCTAGCTTTAACCTCATTGTTTTTAATTAATTTTGCTGTCAGCCTACCTATGGTTGCGCTTCTCCATCTATCGTCTCATAACCGTACCGTTCCTTCCCCGAGTCTCTTCTTAACTAATGTTCAGGGAGTAATGTCGAACATTGCCTCTGCCCCTTCTTCTAGAGTTGCTTCTTTGGCTAACCCATCTGCCTGCTGATTTCCCTCTATTGCTACGTGAGCTGTAACCCATCTAATCCTAACCGTCACTCGAACGCTAACGCCATCAACGCCGAACGACTATCACTATTAATAGTACATTCCCCACACGCGAATTCGTTTTCCTCAATAAACCTAGCAGCCTGGCTTATGGCGACAAGCTCGCATTGGAAGATGGAGCTCCACACCCCTAGCCTAAACTTCCTTTTTCCTATCTCCCTATCCTGATTAAAAACTACATAAACCCCCCACGACTTGCCGTCCTTTGTTCGCGAGCCATCCGTGTATATCTGCGTTTTTATCTTCCTCTTCCTCTTCGTACCTAATATGAAACTTAAACTCCCCTATATCTGCCGGGTTTCCTATTTTTCCTATGTCCACCCTACTTTCTATCTTTCTTCATTCTAATCCTAGTTCCTCTCCTTATAGTTGTCTATTCTTAAAAAATCAGTCTGTATCTACTTGCCCTGGTAAATACAAATCTGTAGGAAGTATCTAACAATTAGAGCCGCATCAGTCGATGTCATGGCATACGTTGCCGCAGCCCTAGCAACCACTACCCGTTGCGCACTCAGCAGTGTACGTTTCTGTTAAATCTTCAAATCACTCTTCAAGACTGCAGCAGCATGTGCAATCACCGGTTGTATTGCGCTCTCACTGACCCGAGCTATCGCGTGTCTCCTAAATCCTCACATAATTCTAGCCGTCGCCGTTCCTATTCTGTGCACAAACTGCTTCTTCTACCGAGTTACTTAATCCAAATGTGCGTTCCAGGACAACTTATCGTCAATCATCACTTTTAAATTCCTAATACTGTCCTTACTCGCTTTCTTGTCCCGGTCTTTTCCCGAAAAATAGGGCTTTTGTTCTCCCTGCGTTAAAATTTAATATTTTATCTCTAACTCAGTTTTCTAACATTCCTAGTCCCTCCGTCCCTCTGTCTTTTACCATTTTAAATTGCGGCGCCCTAACTATCAGCGCGCTGTCATCTGCGAGCGCGACTGTTTCGTGTGAAAGTCTCCATTCACTTTTATTTTATTTCCTCTTTTTTACCTTTTATTGTCCACTCTCTCTTTTCATTTAGCGGCTCCGGTATTGTGAAATTCCCCTAACAGAAATATTATTGGTGCGTTTCAGCTGGTTCTCGTGATCGTCTCTTAACTGGGACCAGACATTGTTTACAGGGTGGGTTTGCCATTCACTAACTTTCTCAGAGAAGTCACGTCCAAAAATGGTTTTGCTTTATGTTCAGACTCTGCTTCTTTATTCAGGAAGCTATTCATAAGAACTGATTTGGTTCGCTCTCAAATAAAACACATTCGTACGGAAATTAATCAAGCTTAGATCTGAAACTTTCTTTGCTCTTCATTAACCTTCTCAAAGAAACTAAACGCTGGCACAAATACGGTTTTGTCCCCAAACCGACCCCTACAGATGGAGACTGGTTTTGTACTTCAAAACCTTTCTTGAAGAAGCCACGCAGAAACGCTGATCGTGCCCATTTCGGATTATGTTTTTCGTTGGATTATCGGAAAAGCTATCCATGGATATTAATCTGGCATCTTGTGCGTCGCTTCTAAACTTTTTGCTCTTTATTAAGTTTTTCAAGCAAACTGAGCACAAAAACAAATGGAAGTCCTCAATCACACTTTACCCTACATTACTCTCCTCAAGAGAACCATGACCAAATACTACTCGGGCTTACGTCCAAACTTTGCTACTTTTGCCTTTTTTAGAAAGTTCCGAAACGGTACATCTGCAGTGACCAAAGGAACCTATGCACTTCTTAAAAACACTAAACATCAAAAAAACCATCAGTCATTTAACTAGGGCCCATTTTGGAGCCTAACCTCTAAAGTCACACTATGGTAATCAGACTTCTCATATTATACGTATCCTAGCTTTGATAGCCTGCTTTTCAAGAACGTTTCCAACAAGAAACTACTAAAACAAGTGCCGAGGTACTACAGGAGCCATACGCTGTGCTTCCACTGCTACCCTATAAGTACTCCTCAAGCTTCCATTATTTACATTATGGTTTAGGTGGAGGAGCCAAGGGCTTCATACAGCATTTGGCAAAATGATTGTTGGCTAGGGAATAGACATGGATGGTATAGACTATCTCAGATCCTTAATTTTCTAGTATGAAACGATCCGCTTTTTGTTGCAAGGAACAACTACGTTTCTCTTACGTACACCTTTATAAAACCATACAGTATCAGTACAACTACCAGAAAATCCTAGGCTCGAGCCTTTTGAGGGTTAACTCTCCATAGGCTCGTCTGATATTTGGGGAAGACACTGGGGAAGGTGTCTACAGGCTCAAGTCAAGAGCGGGACTTTTCTTCTTCTTTGGGAGGTATGTAACAGTGTTTCAGGAAGAGGTTTTTATCATTCGGATGCTACTTAAACCAACCCATCAGCATTTTTCCTGACAGCCAAGCGACCTTTTGAGCCCTGGATGCTCCATTTATTACATCGCACCTGGTCCCTTAGTGCTACTGCACTCTGATCACTTTGAACCAAAAGGATTGGATGGTTTTCGCATAGGTTTTAGGTTACTTTGGCGCAGAAGGTTGATGACCTGAACAGAAAGGGTGCCGCTGGCACTTTCTCTGAACCAGAACTGGTTTCAGATATCCTCAGCTACGCCAATAGATCATCAATGAATGGATTCTTCGGAGATTCCGTAGTAATTGGGAAAGTTTGACAAACTGCAGACAATTCTGATAAAGGAGCCCGCTTTGAAAACTGCAAATTGTTTGCTAAAAATGAACAGCAAAAATATACGTTTAGTTATTGACACCTAAATAAGTACTGTCGGACTTTAGGAAGTTAAGATGAAAACGAGAAAATGTCTATCCACATATTATGTGAGTGCATCGCAACCTGGAGCCGCATTTCTCAAGCCCCAGGATATTCAAGAAATAGAGGTAGAGGCCATACTATCCTTTGCGTCAGCAGTGGGCTTTATAGGGCAATCATTTATATAATACTAGCTTTCTAAATAGCAACTTCACTGTGGCTTGCACGATGGGCTCTGGGACGTGAGTTTTGCGGCTAACGCCACCACTTTTCTCTACATTAATTAAGTCAATTTAGACTTTCAATTTCACTTCTTTATTGAGATAGTTATATACGGAAACTAATCAGACTTCGTCTTCCAAATGAGACCCGTGTGGTCTTTTCCTAATTTATTCATATTCATGGGCTATATCCATTAAATGTAATTATGCCCCTTCAAAGAAAATAAGCGCAAGAACAAATCAGAGTTTGTTTTCAAACTGATGAGTGATAACCTAGGGTTCTTCTTTCATTATTATGGTTTGTTATTCATCACTAACCTCAAGTATACTAAACAAACAAGTCTAGTCCTCAAACTCGGTTTCATACTTCATAAAACTCTTCGGGGAAGTCACGTACGAACACTGATTAGGCCATGTTTAGAATTTGTCTTTTGTTGAGTTATCGAGAAATCTATTTATTAAAAACTAATTTGGCGTCACGTTGCTTCTATATTTACCTTTCCAATCTGTCTTTGAACGAACCAATGCAGGTGGACCTTGCCTCCCATTAACCTTTGTGCAAGTAACGAAAAAAAATTAATTGGGTTAGGCTTAGGCTTTGCTCTTCATTGTCTTGTTATTTGCAAAAAATTAACAAAACTTCCTGCCCAAAAAGGTTTATACCGTGACCGTTCTCTATTAGTTTTTTCGAAAAAATCTCACGCAGACACGAATCGATTTTCACTTGCAAACAAAGTATTTAGAGCAGGGATAGGCAGACTTGGTCTCAAGAATCGAAATAGCTTGTATAAAGCCAAGATTACTTGTATACTTTACAGCTCAAACGTCAAAATTCAGGTTTTGTTCTGAAACAGACTACCTGCAGATTGCAGTAGTCCACGCTGGGTTTTGCACTTTATGAGGCTTTTTCAAGGAAGCCACGCGCGAATATTGGTTAGGCCATATCTAGGTTTTGCCTCTCATAATGAATACTGCTCATGGAAACTAATTTGTCGTCGCGTTACTTCAAGATTTGTTTAGATTTCTCTGTGAAAATAAGCGCGAAAGCAAAATAGTCTTTGAATGAGTTACCTATGGTGATCTACAGTCGGGGTTTACCTCCCATTTACCTTTGCGAGAGTAACGAGCAAACGTTAAACGAGTTTTTCTCTTTATTACCTTATTATTCTCAGCAATTAACTTCCTAACCCAAAAAATGAATATACTGTGATCAACGGTCGAGCTTTGCCCTCCATCACACAAACACTAATCGAATCCCACTTCAAATAAAAACATCTAGAATAGGGAAGGACAAACCTGATCGCAAGGGTCGAATTGGCTTGTGTAACCATAAAACAAGTCTATGACGGATTTCTGGATCTACCTTCGTTTGTAATAAGTCTAGTAGCGCCTTTGTGAGTATTTATTGCGTTGCATTTAATTTTTTTAATTTAAATTAATTACAGATTGAGAATTTGGCTGTCTGCTAAATGTAGTTAAAGTTGTACTGAGGCTTAATAATTTAAAACTGAGATTTAAGGTAAGATTATTGTGGTAAAACTTTGCAGACGTTACAAACTAATTATTATTGCCAATTGGTTGTTAATTGCTTGTAGGAGCTAAAAGTTTATGGAGACCGAGTTGTAGGCATTAGTGACTTCAATGTAATAGAGATTTTGTAACACGATTAAATAGTCGTACGTTATGTCACAAAGGGCAACGACGATTATTCCAAAAACAATCCTTTTTGGAGATTGCAAAACTTTTTTCACTGGAAAACATATTTGATTGATCAGTAATCACTGAGAACACCTTCTAATCTAATAAATTCTTGGATGCACTAAAACCATCCAAGCTTGACCGTTCTAAAATCTAATACCTAATTTATCGCATCGCAAGCCATCTCACTTGGCAGGTGTAATAGTAATAATATTAGCTGTGTCAGACTAGAAGCCTCTCAAGAGAGATTTTCCGATAAAATGAATAAAAACAAGGTGGCAACAAAAACAGTTTACTATCTAGGTTTACCTCTAAAACACTTGAAGTGGTCATCGGCCCTAATCATAAAAACAAAAAGAACCTACATAAAACATGAAAGCTACCAATGCTATTAATCTCTTCACTTTCCTTTTGAGTGCGACAGCTTGAGGGCAATGAAAGATTTCAGACACTTTCAGATAAAAATGTCCGGTTTCTTAGGTACTATCATTTGTCTAGAATTTCCGGGTATTGGTAAGAGTCTAGTTGGTCTTTTTCCTTTGTAGTGCAACTTTTATTTACTATTTGAAATAAGACACATGCAATGATTCAAACAAAAGTAAAATTAAAAGCAAAATCAAATTTCAAAACACCACTTAAGCAAATTTAATTGTGTTCCCTTTATATACAATCTAAAAGATACGGTTACTAACTAAAACTTTGATTCTCAAGGGCAATTCTCACAATATCCTTCCTGTTAATTGGAAGCGTATTGACCTCAAAGCCGATTCTTTTTTTCTTCAATTTCCTTTTATTTTATCTAATTCGTGAAGGGAGTTTTACTGTGATCTCGACTGACCAGATTTTAACGATTTTCTTCAATTAATCAAATCCTTAGATTAGGTCAGCTCGACACATATTTATCAAATGTACGAACGGAAACTTATTACCAACCACTTCTTTTACGTGTAAAATCAGAGAAGAATTTAAAGAGATATTTCAAAATGGAAGTAAAAAGGGCATGAAAAAATTTAAATTGGAATCAAGAAAAAGCTTTTCACTCAGTTTTTGTTGAACACATTCAATTGCCTTTATTTTCATCTGCCTAACAAGGAACTGAATACATTTAAATTAATTTCAAAAATAACATTAACGGATACTTAGAAATGCTAAAAGCTACTACATACATAAATAATAATCGGTAACGCTAAATAGAAATAAATGAGAATAATGAAAAAGGTCAATGTACCTCATTCGTAAATAACCTCAGGAATGTAGAGAACGTTAATCACAAAGAAATTATTGTTATTATCGATAGGCACATGAAGCAAAAACTAGAGGTCACTGAAATATTGAATTATAATTAATTAACCCGTACAGTAAATAAATAAAATTCTATTTCGTGTTAATTTTATGACTTTTCACATAGCATTTATCTAACGTAATCCGTTCACACTAAAAGAACAGGAGAATCCCTCCGTTGTAGTTTAGATCACAAAGCAGTTTATAAAAGAGACAGGACGATCAATCAATTTGAACCCTTTTTATCACGAATGGTAACTCTTGCAGACAGACATACAAAAATTCTAGCACGTAGATATATCCAGCACATCCGTTTTATAAATTGTGAATTTCAGAAATTTTGAGGCGGATTGTGCTAGATAATCTTATTTCGCGTGAGTAACTAGTTGAACTTCGTTAACGTACTAGAAAATTTTGTTGATGAGTCTAACAAGTACATAATTTTCTGGGTTATTTCGCATAGAGCATAGTTATAATAATTATGAAACTTGCCGTTTTAAGACTTTCTTGTTGGGGGGATTAAGTCAAAGTGTAGAGATGAGATTTCTTGATTAGAACCTTAATATTGATTTAGCAAGATTAAAGACAATAATTTATTAGTTCGATCTTAATTATTAAGCGAGTTTTTCTCTGTTTTTAGTTGATTTAGGGCACTTACGAAAATGCCTAAACAATTTTTCTTTCAAAAAGCTAATTAAACCTATTTGAACACCACCTTCCTGTTCTCCGCGATTAATTCACACTTTAACTATTAAACCATTTGGCAACGGTTATATGGTAAGTCAAAATTTTGTAGTAATATGTTATTTGAACTCTAACTACAGATTTACTACTCTTTTGTATCCATCGTTTCATTATCGTGTAACTAAAAGGCCCTATACATATTTCCTATCATGTAAGGAAAACTCTAAAGCTTCCTTCGAGCTCAGTAAGATTTTTGGGCTAAAAGTTGGCAGACACAATTTGAAACAGCAATGAAAAAACCACAGATGGGATGAAAAGAAACTTTTGTTGAGTCCGTAACAGCTTCATGATAGAAACAAAACGTTTCTTTATTCTTCTACGGCCATTGCGATCCCATGCCCGGATGAGAAAGGAGGAGGGGTCCTCTCTGCAACCTGATTGGAAGAACTGACTGCCCTTATCTCAGGAAGTAGTGACTACGAACATCTACTATGAAGCAGAGGGGAAGCGTGCTTGTAAGCCTTAAGGGAGCAGCCCTCCTAGCAAACTCGGATGCTATGGGCCAATCCCTCGTGCATCCAAAACATCAACTGTTTAAAAAAAGGCTAAAAGGAAAACCCGAACTGGAGCGGGCATAAAACTTTCAAGTATGCAACATGAAATTATTATTAAAAGAAAGGGGGTAGAATTGATGGAAGAGATGGAGAAGGCTCAAGTGTAAATCTTAGGTATTGCGGAGACCAAAAAGGAAGGCCAAAGCTGCGAAAGAATTTACAACGATCTAATCCTCGAGAGGATTCTAACTGTCACAAGTGAAGAAAGACAGAACACGAAATTAGCTTTCATTGTCCTATAGGGCCCTGATGGGGACGCAACAGCAGAGGCGAAAGATTCTTCCTATAAACAGCTTCAAAGAGTCTATGAAAGCATCCACAACGAAGTTATTGTTATGGGTGATTTAAATGAAAGGATATGATGTGGCTCTACAGATTATGGCGGTGTGCTTGGTAGACACAAAGAACCGCACACAAACAACAACGAGAAACGATTGCTTCAATTCTGTCTGGCGAATAACCTAGTCATTCTAAATTCCATGTTTCCCTATAAGATGATACGCAAGTACACCCACGTGGAACTTGCTAGACACTAAAAGTCAATCATCGACTACATTACAGTACATCGTAGTTTATGCAACCTCGTCAGAGACACTCGAGTAATGAAAGGAGCAGAAATAGCCATCGATCACCCTTGTCATTCTTACTAGAACTAAAGCTCAAAGTGACACTGACACTAGTGAATTACGAAAGAAGAGGACTTGCCTAAAAAGGGAGAAGGTCTGCTTATGTAACATAAAAATGCCGGAGTCACATTGTTCTTCTAGTAGTTCTATGGAGTTGGTAGGTTGAAAGGAAGAAGTAGACTTGGAAAGGGTATAGAAAAACTTCAAAACTACCGTCCTGACAGCGACATCAAATGTGTGCGAAAACGTCCCTATAGGTGAAAACAGGAAAAAAGTGACACATTGGTAGAATGACAAAATTAAAGGGGAAGTGAGAAAGAAAAAGGAGTTGTGTAAAACCTATCTGCTAAACCAAACCCAAAAATTCTACAATGCTTACAAGGAGCGAAAAGTAAAGGTCAATCAGGTAATAAGAGTCTCAAAACAATTGGGTTAGGAGGAATTTGGCAATTTTCTAAAACAGAATGCTCAGGAAAATCAGAAACTGTTTTTCAAAGTGATGAAGAATATGCGTAAGGAGACTGTTTTCTAAAATTCATAAAGAATAAAGATGGAGTCACACTTACAATGCCAGATGAGATCCTGAAAACATGAAACACTTTCAGGAGATCCTGAATAATGATACTGTGACACGGGAAGACAGTAATGATGAAGATGAAGTTGAAACAGAAAGTCAAAGACAGCTGACCAGCAATCATCCAGATGCAGTCTCAAATCTGTTAAGATACGGGAAGCTTTGGCTGATATAACACCGGAGATGCTGAGGTATATGGGACCAGTTGGAAAAAAAAATGCTTGACAGAGTGTTTACACTCGCTTGGGAGAAATCCACAATCTCGGAAGATTGGCAACTTTTAGTTATTATATATTTATTTAACAAAGGAGGCAATTGTGAATGTAGCAGCTAGCGAGGCATTTCAAAACTCAGTGTACCCGAAAATGTTACACCTATCAACCTAACCGAGAGACTCGAGACGCCATATTTGTGATTTAGCAAGCCAGAAAACTATTTACTATAATAAAGAACTTGACTTGCACTTTATTGATATCGTGAAGGCGTTTGACTGGGTACTTTGGGGATCCACATGGAAAACGCTGAGAAGTTACCGCGTCTCAAACGAACTGACCAAGAGAATTAAAAGCTTTTATCGGATATTGCAGAAACAAAGTAAGGTTTAATCATTGTATCTCAAAGCAGTTCAGTACGAACAGTAAAACAAGGAGATTTTCTGAGCACCTTGTTGTTCACTGCAGTGATGGGCATGGTGTTGAAGAAATGTTCAGGCTTCAAAAAATTCACGCTGGGAAATTGATTTTGATAATAATAAATTTGCTGATATATGCCGATGATGTAGCATTGATTGCAGACTCAGCGCACGAGTTGCAATACAATCTCAACCTATTGATTATGGCCTTGGAGAAGGTGGGACTAAAAGAAAACACAAACAAAACCAAGACAATGATTATATCTACGAAACCGTGTGTATACACCGTATAATGATCAAAGGGTAAGCTTTGGAGCAGGCGCACCAATTTGAGTATCTATTTGTGTGGATTTTTAGTGACAGAAAGCTCAGTACAGAAATGAATGCCAGGACTTTAGCAGCGGGTAGGATGCTGCACGCCATCAGGTCTAAGTTCCTAAAGAAACAGGAGGTCAGTGCGGACACAAAACTTGCAGTGTACAGGACAACACACCTACCGATTCTTACCTACCTCACTAGCAAGCTTGGAAGCAAAATTCAAGCGGCCGAAATGAGGTACTTAGAGGAGTAGCTGAAAAACTAGGAAACTAGAAGAGATCGCATCCGAAACTCAAGGATCAAAACAGATCTTGTAATAAACCTTCTATTGGACAAGGTGACGGAACCAGCTGAGATGGTTTGGCCATGTCCAGCGCATGGTAGACTTCAGGTACCCAAGACAAGTACACGAAGCGAGTGTGGGAAGAAGACCTCTTGGAAGAAGACGGACTACCTGGACTGATAACATTTGTTCTTTCCTAAGAGTGCGTGGTTGTATTTGAGGTCAAGCTGTCCAGCTAGCTCAGGACAGGTCGGTCAAAAGTTATTTTTAATTAATTATTGAACTCATACACAATTTTCCACTCAATCTGCAAAATGCACTGATTTAGATGCATCATGGCGCACCAGCTCATTATGCCTATAACGTCAAGGAATAGTTAAACGAAAATGTTCCGCTTTGGATAGGTCGTAATGGCCCTATATCGCCTCTGATTTAAATCCTTTTGATTTTTTTGTTTTGGGTTTTCTAAAGGAAAAGGTTTACCAAACACCTCCAGAAAATTTACAAGACGAGGCCGCCGAAAGCAGTCTGATAGAGGGCGAAGCCCGAGCCGTAATAGTTCACATAGTAGATGTTGCCGCGTTCGAGGACCGTGAACGAAAGCGAGCCCGACTGGTGATGTCCGAAGGTCAAAGGTAATCACGCCCTTTTTAGTCCGAGAGGCTTAAAGTTTATTCTAAATTCTAAATAAATTAAGTGAGGATTGTTTGGTTACTGGATCTTTATAATTATTGTTTATATGTTCGTCCTATGTTACCAAATTTAAAGTTTTACAATTGATTTCTCGAGGAGCAATTACGCATCCAGAAACTTTCTTCGATAAACATTTTGGTTGCAGTTTTACATGGACCTGTTTTACCAATTTTCAAAAACTCTGTTTAATAAGTATCTCTGGCGGTTTTTGTGATCTAAGTTTTGTTTTCCTACGTTTTAAATTAAAACTAAAATCCCTCAACTTTCAGTAATGTTATAAACAGACTGTTAAAAATATTAAAATAAATACTTATGTGTTTATATCTACATACGTACTTGTATCACTCCAGAAGGCGTGCACACTAATTTAGTATTTATTGTTCTATACGTATGTAATTCGAATGTGCATGCAACTCGTACTTGTAGCTATGTGATATCGATCTGTTAGTATCTATTATTAAATAGTTTACTAGGGTGTTTTTATACATTTGGTTTTTAAATTATAAAGAGTCTAAATGGTTTTGATCCACCAACTAATGTAGCCTGAGGCTGTACTCTGTACTACATAAAATGATTTTAAAAGTAATCATATGCAGTATCTACATGCATATCTGCAATACACCATGTATTAAATTTATTAACACATTTTAATCAATCAATAGCTCTACCACAGCAATAGTTATTATTATCTACATATGTAATGTTGAATAAAAAAGTTAAAAGGCATTCCTTTGGTTGTAAGCTATAATGATAGAAAACTTGAAAAATCGTAAATGCCGGTTGTCGATCTTTAGATTTACAATTATTTTCAAACTTACGGGGTAGCAACAAGATGCTTAAAGAAAGAAAGGAAGAGATTAAAATAGTTGGTTATTTGAATAGCTGAGGTGTTAAGATCAATATCTAAGATGTTTCTTCTAGAATACTAACAATAACTATAACACCAATCAATATTAACCAAACATAACTGTTCAAGATTTGTAATAGGTTTGGTAACTAATAAGAGATTGTTAGATCGATCAAAGATAAGCTCTTACTTTAATAATACTATGCCGTCAACACACTAAAATATGTAACTATATTATTTACCTAACAAAGAACAACGTGTTTCGCTATTGAGTAAGCCGTAATTCAGCTAGAGCTTGCTATGAGTTTATAATAACCCACAACTCCTCTTGACGAGTTAAAACGCACTTTACTATCGTAAGCATTATCAATTGAGTTTTCTAAACTTTGAATGAGAGAACACAACTTAATGTCATTATCTAGAAAAGAATTCCGCTATTTGTTATGACTAAAAGGACTAAGGAGAATTCTCTCGTTCTTTAAGGATCAGGTTACAACGATTCTTAAAGATTCCAAGGAGCAAGTAAACGATATATAACCGTTAAGTACCATCGTACCATTGGGTGTCGGCTGTTTTGGCCCAAAATGTTTATTTAAATAGAATGATACCAACACCCCATAATAATCATCTTGAGTTTACAAGGTTTGCTGGAAAGATTTCTGCAATTGGAACTTTAGGTGGTGCCAGCATTGTGCCATTGTCAAATTCGAAAAATTTGTCACTTTTAACCTAGAACGCAGTTGCCGGTTCGTATCCAAGCTAACCAGCTCTGTTTACATAGCATTTTGAAAAAAGTAATTTGGTAATGGTTTTCACAATTTTCGAAGCAACTTAACACCCAAACAATACATCAAACGGCTTAATGTGGCTTTTGGTGAAGAAGCTCCATCAAATAGAACTATTTATAATTGGTTTGCTGAGTTCCAGCGTGGACGTTCTTATATCAGTAAAGAATTTCGCGAAGATCGTCCATCCACGTCTGTTGTTGCTACTAAAGTCGATGCTGTGCGTGAAAAGATTGAGCGAGATCGGCATGTGACATACCGTGAAGTAGGGGGTCACCTACGGCATTTAAATGTTAGCAATTGCCGCTGTTGTACATGATCATTTAAATGTGCAAAAGCTTTGTAGTCTACTGGATTCCACATAATTTGAGTGAATCTTAAAAGAAGAATGGTGTCGATTGGTACAAAGAAATGCTGAAACAATTTAACCGAGGTCATTCAAATTTAGTACACGACATTGTTACTGGTGACGAAAGATGGATCTACTCATACGAGCAGGAAATTAAACAACAATTCATTGTTTGGATATTTCGAGATGAGTCAAAATCCACAAAAGGTGTTCGTTCATACAAGGTTGCAAAAAAATGATTGCTTGTGTCTTTAGTATTTCTGGACATGTGGCAGCCATGGCTTTAGAGGATCAAATAACTGTGAACTCTGATTGGTACACAGAAATCTGTTTGCCGGAAGTCATCGTTAAAATCACAAAAAACAATCCAAATTAGCGCATCCTTCTTCACCATGACAATGCAAGTGCCTACACAGCTTCACAAACTGTCGACTTTTTAGCCAGTGAAAAAGTGAAATTAATATCGCATTGTTTGTATGTGCCTGATCTAGCACCAAATAACTTCTTTCGGTTCCCTACTATCAAAAACAAGATGTGTGGTAAACGTTATTCTTCGCCTGAAACACTTGTTGAGGCATTTAGTCAATTGGTTCCTGAGGTACCAGCCACAGGTTGGAAAAAATGCTTTGAAGTATGGTTTGAGCGTATGCAAAAGTGTATTAATGCTAAGGACGAATATTTTGAAAAACAATAAAGCCATTTACTAAATTGTATCTATGTTTCTCTTAACCATTTTCAGAAACCTTTCCAGCAAGCTTCACAATTTGGTAACTGTCACAATTGCCAGATGATATTCAAGATTTGAGGTAAATGTAGTTTCATTATTGAATGAAGAGACATTTAAATTCTTAAATGTGTAACATTTTACAAATCAGTTATTCAATTTCCAGATGAAACTAAAGGTTTTATTGCTTTAACTAGCTATTATTGAAAATGTATTCCAAATTTCGCAGAAATCGTAAATCAGTTAAATATTAGTGGGACAAATGTCAAAATTCTTTTACCAAGCGCTTATTAACCTGCCAATCTTACAATATCCAGATTTTCCACAAATAATAAGTTTATCTTAACAACTGATGCATCACATTTTGCAATTGGAGCAATTCTAGCAAATTTAGATGATGAACCAACAGCATACGCTAGTAGAGCGTTAGATCAAACTGAGACAAACTAGGTTAGAATTGAGTAAGAACTTTTAGCTAGTTTGTTCAGTGAAACATTTTAGAGTTGATTTATATAAGTGTGAATCTTAAATTATAACCAAGGAGCGGTATCAGTTAGTTGATACATCATGAAAAAAATTGGTCACGAAGATGTGTCACATTATTGGCCTGCGCTTATCTTGCAGAAAATACGTCAGTATCTGACGCGAATTGCACATTTCTAGTCGTCCGCCTAAGTAATATCAACAAACTCAACGTATTTAAATGCATCACCGTCAGGTTGACGGACAACTTTTTGATTCTGATCCTTGTTTATAACTTATCACTGACCCCAGATAACAAAAATAGTTTGAAACAAGCTTGAAGTAAGCTTGCCATGGCAAAGGTGCTAGCTTGATACAAAATTGCCTTGACAAGCATGAAAGCTTTTATCAAGCTTGCTAGTTACCACATGACAAGCTTGCAGCAAGTTTGTTTTGCAATCTTACAACAAGCTTGCCTAGCAAGCCTACAAGCTTGAAATAAGCTTATATGTTAAACTTGTATCAAACTTATTCTACCAGCTTCTACATGTCAAGCATGTAAGTGTATATCAAGCTTGATTCAAGCATGAATTGAGTTTACTACAAGTTAAATACAAATTTTATCATCTGTTGCCTCTTCCTTAAACATTTTTTGAACAGCAGCTAAAAAAGAAAACAGAAATATAGTAAAACAAATGCAAGCATTTAAAAGTGGTGCAAGAATGAAAAATTTATACTAATTTATACATACGTATTTTAATGTTTGCGATGTACACTACCCCCGTGTTCAATTGGTTAGGTGAATGTTCAACCGGTTTTACTAAGCAAAAAAAATCTTAAAAGCACTTACCTTCCACTTTCTTCTTGGAGGAATAACAGAAAATTTTAGTTTGTTCAAAATAAAAGCAAACACTTTAAAAATCAGAAACCACTATTTTGAGGTTAGTATCTTCGCTTTGAAGTTAGGACGCACAACGATCAACGATCATGGTAAACGATACTTCAGCGTCGGGAAGTGAGATGTATTTAAACACCATAGTAAATGCAAGCGCGATTGCAGCTCCGGCTGAGGCAAAGCAACTCGGATAAAGTGGGCGATGGATGGGCTGAACCTCAAGCTTGTATCAAGCTTGTTATACACTTGTCAAGTAAAGTAAACCAAGCAAGCGACTTGTGCAGGCGTTGCCGCTTAAACGTCAAACCTGCTGTACACTTACCAAATCAAGTAAGCGAAGAAATCGTATATCAATACAAATGCAAGCTTGCATGCTATCTGGGACGTTTAGTGTATTTTATTATTTGGCATAAGTAACCCTTAACTAGATTTTGATTTCACAGTAAAGTATACGAAAGGAAAGCAAAATTCACCATCCGAAGCATGATCAAGAATAGAAATAGAGTTTAACGATCTTAAAGATCGATGTTATAATATGTTAACAATTACGTGTTCTAAGAGCAAAGAAAACTCTCGAAGACAGATTTTAATGATGACAGTTGGTATATTCCATTTTGTTATGTTTGTGTGTTGGTTTACGTGCACCGTTTATGATTTCCGTACTGCGGTCTGTAAAATGTATTGCTGAGTAATGTTGGCGACTTTCTCTTTTACGTTCGTAATAATGTGTTCAATAAATGTTATGTACATTTTTCAGTGCTTTTTTTAATATTTATTCAAATAAAAAATAAATGAATCTGTAACGGGAAAAACCTGAAAAAGAGGCCTAATACCCATTACGAATGACGGAAGATGTTCAATCCCGTAGCTCTAATTCAAGATGGGTGTGGTTAATTCTAAACACACCTTGCAAAAAAAAATAGGAAAAGCTTACACTCACAGAAACTGTCAATGAATCTGAAAGATGGTCAAAATTAAGGGCGCCAGAAGCTGAAGACCAAAAGGGAATCATCGGCCAGCCCACGCAACTTCTCGTAGACTAATACCTAATATAGAGACTCCTTACAAAGTGACAGCTTGTATATCGGCTTACACACTAATTCCTGGGCTTGCCTTAAAAATCACCCCCAAGAATCTAGAAGGAGGTTTTCAAAAAAATAAACGACGACAACCAGAAGCTTTAAATAGCTTGTTAAATGAACAACATTGTTCGCTCGGTGTTCAGATTATAACACATTCACTTAGAAACTCTTCAGCATTAACCAGGTCAAAACGTTTATAAAAATTGTTCTTAACAAACTTGTTTTTAATCGCTACAGTGTCTATTCAGAAGCATAACGAATAATACGGAGATTGTTCAACAGAAAGGTCCTTCCCTTCCAACACAAAACAGTGGACGCTCGTTCACAAGATGTTTATTCAAACAATGAGTCTCAAATGGGTTTAAATAAAAAGTTTTACTTTTCACGATCCCGGGAACTCCGGACAGAATTCGACAACTAAGTTGCCTTCACACAAAGAAACTAAATTAACAGGCTGTGCCTAACTGTCTGCAAATTTACACTTTATTTAGATCCGTTCCGAGGGAACGTTTACGAAATCCATGAAGCCACCTTCGATTGAACTTCCCTAAACACCAACTTTAAATAAAAGAACTTGCAACAATAAATGATGTAAAGCTTGCTCGCGCATATCATGATACTATAACTTTTAAAGATATGCTCACGCGCTTGGGATATTCCGTCTTTTTCTTACTCGTGACGTCACTCGGCGACAAAATGCCGCTCAGCTGATTCGTGTGTGCACGAGGTGAATGAGAGGTAAATCAGTAATAACTTATTAAAACGTTGAAAATTGCTATTCTAAAGGTTTTCATTAATATGGTGTTTCGTGTCGGAGTTGGTTGTTCAAATAATAACAATAAGAAATCTAAAAACTACACTGAATGTTGGTATTTTTCGTTTCCTAGAAACATATCTGTATGTGAAATGTGGATATACAAGTGTGCTCAACAACATAAGTTTAACGTTGAAATAGCAAGAGTATGCTCTGAGCATTTTGTGGACGATGATTATTCTTTAAAGGAGAAGTTATTAAATCTTCCAAAAAATAAGTGGAAATTAAAAGAAGATGTTGCATCTTCGATTAATTTACCAAAAACATATGATTTACAACCATCTACTGAACGTTGTGGAAGATTAAAAAGGAGGCGTCTGTTGCAAAGTATCAATGAGTAATACAATGCAGGTACTTTTATATTACACACACATTTATGACTTTATATGCATATACAAGCAAACCAATCTGAACGTGAGGAAAATACAATGCTAACAGAAGAAGTAACTCTGCATTCCTAATGTGTTGCTACTTAAACAGAAAGGTAAAAAATTAGTTTTGTAGTTGAGACTAAATATAGAGAAAACTTATATAGTTTATATAATCTGCTTAGTTCACAAAATATTCTGTTGGGAAAAAAAAAGTATCTGGAAGATAAATGTGTGGAACTTGGAAGTGTAATTGCAGAACAAAATGAAAAATTGAGGGGTGTGAAAAAAATATTTACTGAAGGACAATTTCGACAACTTTACAGTGGTAAACAAGTAAAGTGGAAAGTAGAAGATATCGCTTCTGCTATATCTTTATATGCTAGTGGCCCAAGAGCTTATTGCAAAAAAGGAAATTTCCATTACCTGGTATATCTACCTTAAGACGATGGGCAGGGAAGTTCAAAGTACAACCAGGTGTGTGTAAATATCTTGTTTTTCATGTATGTTTTTATTTACATTTTGTTGATTCATTTATAGGTCTTGTAAATGCAGTTTTACAACTAATGAAACTTTCACCTTTGTCACAAACAGAAAGAGTATGCGTTCTTCTTTTCGATGAAATGAAGATACAAAGTAGTTTTGAATACGACAAGAAGAATGACACTGTTTTGCCTCCAACACAGTATGTCCAACTAGTAATGGCTCGTGGTATATGTCGTTCCTGGAAGCAACCTATTTTCTACAATTATGATACTAAAATGAATAAAAAATTATTATTTAATATTATACAAAAGATGAAGAGTGTGGGATACCCAGTTTATGCGATAAACTGACTTAGGCGGAGGCAACAGAGATCTTTGGTCAGAGTTAGATGTTAGTATTGATAAAATATGGTTTGAGAACCCACATAATGGTAAACCAGTTTATGTATTTGCTGACACACCACATTATGATCAAGCTTTTGCAAAATCATTTTATTGACTCAGGTTTTGTAATTAATGGTAAACATATTACGTCTAAACCAATTGTGGATCTTTTACACAACCTTAATCAGTCTGATCTCAATACAGCTCACAAAATTAATGAAACCTATCTAACGGTAAAAGGTGCAGAACGACAAAAAGTCAAATTTGCTACAAAATTATTTTCCCATACAATAGCAAAGGCAGTATCCAGAATAGGTTCTTTAGGTCTTTGTGACTCTAATAACAACTGGTTGCAATGTTCAGAGTTTCTGAAAATTATAAATAATTGGTTTGATGTTTTCAATAGTAAAGTTAGTCAAACTGATTCTCGAAGCAGAATGAAAGCTTACGGTTTAGCTTTAGAAGATTAAAATGTCATTTTGGATAAAATGGTCGCTGTTGTTAGTGGAATGAGAAAGATTAATTGTCGTGCAAGACTGCCTTTCCAAAATGGAATTTTAGTCAGCATTACTTTTTTAAATCTTCTTATCGTCAATTGCAAAATGATTTTAACATTAAATATCTCCTGACATACAATTTAAATCAGGATGTGTTGGAAGGTTTTGTCTCAATCATCCGTTTTGTTGGAGGTTTGCATAATCATCCAAGTGCTTTACAGTTTCAACATCGCCTCAGAAACTATTTATTAGACGAAATTATGATGTGATATCTGAATCATCTAATGTTGGACAAAGAGATGATGTACCTAATATTGCTACTTCCAGTATGCATGATAATTTACAAATAACTTATAACAATAACTTCATAGATGACATTGCTATTGTGACTTAACAAATGCTGAGTAGATTAAAGATTCCAAATAATATTGAATGTGAATTGGTTATGGAGGACTTAAATGCACTTGAACTGGATGGATTTGGGAATTTCGTAGGATTTATTGCTTTCAAGCTCAGGCATAAAAAAGATCTTGGATTTGTATGCCGTGACAACAGTGATTCATCATCCTGGATTAATCATTTATCAGAGGGTGGATTAATGAAACCAAAAGATGAATTTGTGAAACAATGTAGAGAATTAGATGCTATATTTGATGTAATAAACGGAAATTCCTCGAATGTCAGGCAAAATTACATTGCACACCTTATTCAACGTTCAGAGGATGTAGATTTAAGCAGCAGTGTAAAACAATTATTTTATAAGTGTAGAATGTACATTAGGATACAAATACTAAACCATAATATTAAAGAAAAATCTAAAATTAGAAAAAAAAATTTTGTAAAGTTACGTGATCAAGTTGTTTAATAAAATCTTTATTGGTATTTTAGTTATTTCATTCTTTACACTTACTGTTGTGATGTAAAATTCAAAGTTCATGTGCTAACCTTAAAAAATATAATATATAAATAAAATAAAATAATTCTTCAATAATTCATTTTTTGTCAAGGAAGGAAAAGTTTAATTATGGCGCTGCAAATTCAGTGTTCTGATTAGTCATTACTCTGCATGAAACCAATCAGAATACCAGTATTCGAGCGCCATAGTTAAATTTGCTTTTTTTTTGGCAAAATTGAATGATAGCATTAAATTGCATTAAATAAAGCAATTTAACATAATAATAAATCATAGTTTATGAGCATAGTTTCGTAATTCTTGCTGTATAAATTTTATTATAAACACAAGGCTTGTCAGTTGAACTTTATAGTTGGGACTTGTCACCGAATGACATCATGCGCGAAATGAACCAAAACTCGTACAGTAACTGAGCTTATCTTAAGGTTGGGATATTGTAAAAGGAGAAGTACCTATAAATAAGGAAAGCGAATTTTGCGACGGGAGATGCTGAACCCTTTTAACTAGCAGAAATACTATTCTAAATTTAAACCTGCAGTTGTAGAAATCTGTTTAACAACATTCCTGTTAGATTCTTTAAGGGTTGTATTTAACGAGAAGAATATTTCCATTTTTGCGATAACGCCGAAGCATACGAGAAGAGCAGCAGGTAGAACTGAAACATAAGTGAACAAAAGAGGTTGTAAATTAAGAGATTTGTGAAGACCTATTAGAAACTCCTTTATGGCTTTATTCTAATATTTCACTTGTGTTGGTTTCGTTTTTGTTACAGTCCTTGATTCGAAAGTTCAAATCATAATAATTTAGAATTTGTATTTTAAAAATTAGTTGGTTCTGTTTGAGATTTCTTGAAAAGCAGTGGGTCACAATTTTATTATTGCTTTCTTTTCAATGAACTCAAATTAAAATTGGCCTGTTGTATTAAATGAATTTCATATATTTATATCTTGGTTATTTGTTTGTTACATTATTTATTGTTCGCTATTATTGTATTGGTTAGGTCGTATGCTTTATCATGATGGTAAATCAGAATTCTAAAATGTGCATTTATTTATTTATCTTTGAATGAATTCTAAAAAAATCTCTGTTTAATGATCCAATTTTTAGATTTTCTTGTTTATCTCATGTCAATAAGTAAGTCGGTGTAAGATTCAGCATTGCCTTGCTTTATGACTTGTCAGTCAGCATCAGCTTTTTTTTTGTTAGGTCGCTTATTAAGGTAACTAATACAAGTATATGCCCAAAAGTAGATTCCGTCACTGAGACACATCATTATACATACACTAGCGCATACACCATAAACTGGAAAGATTGGCAGGTAACACATGCTTTACGACGTCAGACATAAAATCTAGTTATTTCCAGTTGCGAAGAGAAAAGGAAAGTCTTTCATACACTGCGTTTATAATTCCACATGGTCATTACCAATATAAAACAGTTCCGTTTGGGTTAACCAATGCGCCAGCCGTATTCCAGAAGGCCATAGATGGAATCCTAGGGTGATTAAGACTTACATTTGCTATGGTATATTCATATGGTGTTCTAACAGTTTCCAAGGGCATAAACGAAGCCTTACAACAACTTGAAAGCATGCCGAATACCTTTAGATCAGCAAAAGCTTATTGCACGGACACTTTCTCACTCTGCACTTTAAAAAGTTTTTAATGGTCAATTACTAAACTGGCAGACATTATTTTTTGGTGTTATACGGTACGGAACCGCTGCCGCATTACTTCGCAACACTCGTCCATTGTTATTTCTAGTGTCTTCTATTGATGTTACTCTATCTAATTAGGTTGTGGAGTTTTGCCTCATCCTTTCTTCTTTCTTGGTTTTAATTATGTTTCGTAATTGCGCTGTGATGTAGTCCCATGTGTTATTTGTTCTTTGGCTATATGTTCTATGATTCTTCTCTGGTCTTCCTATCTTACATATTGGAATAGTGTGTGCTCTGCCGTATCTACTTGTGGGCAGTACCAGCACGTATCGTGCTCCATTCTTTTGAATTTTCTAAGTACGCCGCGAAGCATCCATTCCCCGAAAGTATTCGTGTGAAAAAATAATCCACCTCTCCATGTTTTCTTTCTGCCCATTCCCTGACGTTTGGTATTAGCTTTTTTGTCCACTCCATTTTTCACGTTTGACTTGTCCATCGAGTCTGCCGCGCATTTGCAGTGTTTTCTTTTATTGTTCTATTGATATCGGTTTCTATCTTCTCGTATCTCCGTGTTCTTTCTTTTGCCATGTACTTGTAGTGCCTGTGTTCTATACGCTGAACAGATTTTTAATAGTATTCTACTTTAGCATCTCTGTATTTTTTTTTCCAACGTTCGTTGCTATAGCGACGCCCCTTATAGTAATATGGAGTATACTACCGAGGCTAGTACTCTTCTGCTTCTCAGCGCAGCTCCTCTCTTTGACATTATTCTGTCTAATGCTATTACCGCTTTTGCAGCTTTTTCTGTGGCTTTCTTTATGTGGCTCGTTATTGTTATCTTCCTGCTGAACTGTATTCCAAGATATTTTATTGTTTCACTCGTTTGAATGTGCGTATGTTGTTCATTTTCTACATTCAGTAGTGTAACCTTTCTTCTACCATCCAAGAGAACTGCTTCTGTTTTTTTTGGATTGAGCCGTAGTTCTCTTGTCTTTATCTAATCACGAATAAGCAGACTGGTATGACTAATTTTCGTTTCCAAATCTTTTTTTGTTCTTGCTCTTGCTACGATTGCCAGGTCGTCCTCAAAGGCAAGTAGGGTCACTTCTTCCTGTACTCTAATTTTTAAGACCGCGTCATAGTATACGTTCCAGAGCAGCGAGCCTAGCACCGATCTCTGCGGTACTCCGCATGTTACATCTTTTTGCCGCTTCTCACTGATGTTCAGTTTTCTGTTGGTGAAATAACTACATATTATTTTAATTTTAACGCCTTGATTCCTCTACGATACCTCCATGTGATGCAGAGTTAAAAGCATTTTTTACATCTAGCGCTACCTTGGCGCATGCATCTGTGTATTTATAGTCGCTGTCATTCGCTTCTTCGACTATTCTTTGTACTGTCTTTAGGGCATCGACCGTGGATTTCCCTCTTCTATATCTGAACTGTCTGTCTGAGAGATCTTCTTTATCTCTCATCTCTTCCTCTACTCTGGCTGCTATTAGTCTTTTTAGCAATTTTCTAAATTTATTTATCATGAATAATGGTCGGTAGGCTTTTTCTTTTACTTGGTTGTTGCCTTTTTCTATAAGTACAAGTGTAGTGTCACGCTTGGCTTGCGTCTCGTGCTTGAAATTTCTTTTTTCTTTTTTCCTATTTAGTGAGTGTTTTCTCTTTACAAGTTGTTATGAATTATTCAATTATCCAGCATTGCGTAGTCCGGGCAATACTCAAGGATAGGGGTATTAAAATTAACTTTCCAGAACTTTGGTCCTAAGCCCTGACTCCTGCGCCACATCTGTGGTGCAATATGCAGCGTCTGAACTGTTTATTGTTCAAACTCCGAGCGCAAACGATTTCTAAATATTTTGACAGAATAATACTTTTTACATATTGAGCCACAGTTGTGAGAAATTAAGGTAGTACGTGCTTTTGTGCAGTTGGTTATTTTTGTAGCTGCTTTAGATTTATATAATAGACGACTAGCTTGATATTAGGCGTGAAGACTTAAGTATTGTGGTATTTCAATTTAAAATTTAAATTTCCCGGGTTAGAAAAGAAAAATAGGTACTTATTAAATGACAGAATGAAGAGGGAAATTTTAACTAAGTATGAATAAACTTTTGAATTTTTTAATTTTGTTGCGTTTAATGTAAATTAAATGTAAGCTTTTATCTAACTCATATTACCACTAAGTACTGAATTTTTAAAATTTAGTTGTGGGAGTAGGAAAGGGAGGTTGTGATATAAAAAAGCGAGAACAGCAAAAAAGGGTACAGTACTCTCTTAGTCCCTTTGTCTCTGTTTTAAATATCATAAGAAAGTGAAAAAGCACAAACCATTTGCACATCTTTGATTATGTATAACTTCTGGATGTAGCATACTTGAGGACGAAAAAAGAGATGGAAATACAAATACGTAATCAGAGATATGCATATGGGTTTAGTGTTTTTTTATTTCCTTATAATATTAAAAAATATATAATTATCAGTGTACAAACTAGATTTATAATTAGAAAAAGATTTCTTGGAAGAAAGTTAAAATTATTGTATAATAGAACCTATCTATCGCATACCTAGTCGGTACCGGCCAGAGAAAGAAGATGAGGTATATGGGACTGTGTTATTTGTATCTATTGAGTTATTTCACAATACTACTACCGTTGTTAAATTTAGCATGCTTAGCTTCACTATCTGTGTTGGTTTTGGTCTGCTCTTTGCTATTATGAACGAAAACTATAATAACCTGTTTTCTAAACAAAAGATATACACTTCTTTTTTTCCGTTCAAAAAGAACCTATGACCAGATTTTACGGGAAGCAATCAGTGGATTTACCCCATATATAATCACTTTGTACGAAGTTTTAGTTATTTCAAAGTATAATTTATTTGCCACAAAATTTATGACAAAAAAAGGTGGTAATCCACAGCGACCTCTTGTAGGTGAAAACCAGACCAACATCGTCTACCGTCAGCATGCTTTCAACCCCCAAAACAAATTACCTGTCTGTATTTTTCACCGCCACTTCTAAATCTATTAATTTCTGTCGTATTTTTTTATTCGAACAATACACCTAGATTAGCTTATTATTGGGCGTGGTATTTTCAGAACTCGTAAAGCGTGGTGTTTAATTTATGCATAGATACTTTATATTGCTATGACAACCCGTATATGGTCTAAATTAACTAATTTTCAGTCAATTTATCACTGATTCAAACTACTGATTTTTTAATTAGGTTTTTCGAAAAATCTGTAACTTCTCACATTTTAAAATGGCCTATGCATAATTCTCAAAGTCTCTTCTTTATTTCAAGGTATTTTTGATAGTCAGGGATCAATTATTTTTTGAGATATGTTCGAATAAAGTAGGGGTTTTTATATAGGAATATCCCAACCTTAAAAGTTGTAGCATCATGCGTGCATATGACTCGCACGGAAACTGGAATCCGAATGTCCCCCGCCGAACTTCTGTTCCTCGCGCCGGTCTTGGTTAACCGAGACAAAGGGACTCAGCAGAGTCACTTTCACCCTAAGAAAAGAAGAAACACACAGACAACTATACGATAAGTGGAAAGTTTTTAACCTTCATGATCCAGATGTGAATCAGGCTTTCTTGCAAACACAAAAGCGCTGAGACGTAAACAAGGTTTTTATGAACTGATAGATTATAGAACTTTTTAAGCGTCTGTGAGACGGCTACATTTTAAGAAAAGTCACGTACGTTTGGCAATTATAAATTTTTTAACAGACCCTGAACAAAAATGTTCTTGTTAACGAAATAAACAATTTGATAAATGACTTTATATGATATGAAATAATTAATTGTAACAAACTAAAAGAAATATCTGGGCGGAATTTAAAGCAGGGACCAGATAGGTATGCAATGTTTCAAAGTAACATTACAAATCATTAGTCGTTCGAGCCAAAATATGCTGCTTATCAAGTAACATAAAATGTTTATTTAAATGATAAGAAGATATTGGGGATTATTGTTGTTTAATTGTTGCCTGCGCGCTGTAGTAGATCCGCGATGGTCATTCTAATTAATGTATAATTCTAAACAAATACATATTAGTGGCTGATGGTTTTCAAAGCTTGAAGAATAGTAAAATAGAGTTGGGGGCTGTTTATCGTCACGCATTCTTTCTTAATTTCTTCTCTTTACAGTTGTAGTTTTAAAGTAATATTAAATATGTCTGCAACAGCAGAGCTTATAGAGTTAACCCGTAAATGTGAGGGAGTAAAACTTAAATTAACTAATTTTGTTAAATATGTTGTATTAATTTATAATATATTTAAAATTAATCGGTTTTTCGATGATGAAGCTTCAAAATAGACCCGATAAGATAAGAAATAATTTATAGGTAATGACTTTGAAGTAATTCACT
This sequence comes from Ignelater luminosus, assembly GCA_011009095.1. Classification (NCBI taxonomy): domain Eukaryota; kingdom Metazoa; phylum Arthropoda; class Insecta; order Coleoptera; family Elateridae; genus Ignelater; species Ignelater luminosus. Next base: position 28,495 of record VTPC01001171.1, read on the forward strand.
TAGAAATTGAGTTCTTGTGCCCATATGATGTTTTAGATGGCCATTGCAATTACAAGAAAAAAATGCTCAATGCAAATGTAGGTAACCAACTATGAGATCACGTAGTTGCTCATGTTCTACTTCAAGTAAATCTCATTGTAGTTCTAGGCACAGTTCTAGGAGCGTTGCAAATAATTCGGTTATTAAATTACCGGTAATATTGACCTTCCAAATTCCAAAGTCATTATTATAATTGGCATACGTTCAAAGATACATTTGAATTACTTCATGTAAATCATTCTAAAATTCGACTCAAAAGTTTTATTATTTGAAAACTTCATTGGAAGCTGATGGTGTTGAAATTATATAATCCTTGGAATTGTCACCTGAAAATTATAAGACTGTATGGGATGACATAATAATAAAAAATTATTAATCAATACTCATATAAAGGTTTTATTTAATCTATCACCAGTTGTAAAGGATTCTGCTGTATCAATGCGACCTTTGATGGATATATTGTTTAAATATTTAAGAACGTTAGAGGTTTTAGGCCAAGCAACCAACGGAGCATTAGAATCTTTTATTAATTTTTATTGGCTGTCCTAAGTTAGACAGAGCTAGTGCTTGTGAATGGAGAAACATAATACAGCAGATGAAATTCCTTCCTTAAAGGGAATGAACGAGTTTTTAAAGGAAAAGGCTAAATTATTACAGTCTCTTGATTTTAATGTAAGAAATAAAGTTATTAATAATTCTCCAAATCCTATTTATAAGTAAATATTGTCATATTATTATAAATAAAAATTTGATTCATAACTTTGAATGTTCAAACCAAAATGATTTACAAAAGTTTTCCTTATTGGAGGAGGTTAATGTCTCGTAAGTTCATTATTATCTAATGTTGACATGGGTACAATGTGAAGAATATTTTTGTCACACAACTAGAAATGAGGAAGGTCGTTTTGTATTTAGAATTTCGTTTGTGAAAAGTATTCAGAATTTGGGTGATTCTAAAGAGTTGGCTATCAAACGATGTTTGAGTCAGGATAATCGGTTTGATAAGAAATGAAAAATTATAAATGGATTATATTAATTTCATGAGTATCAGAACTCAGGGCATATGTCAGTTGCTTTAGAAGCAGATATTTTTAAGCCTACATATTTTCTTCCGCATCATGCAGTCTTTAAAGATGACAGCTTAACATAAAAAATTAGGGTAGTTTTCAATGATTGGGCTCCATGAATTTCAGGTTGTAACGTGGCCTTGCGTCACACTTTTAAAATTTAAAAAAACGAAGATCACTAGTCCTCAACCTGACTAAACTCAGGTGGTGGCCTTGAGCGTAGATCGGGATTGGTTATACACACAATAAAACAACCACAAATCCAACAGACGAAATTTATTTAATCAAAAAAGTTATGTACAATATATTGAAAAACAAATTATATGAACAAGAGTTGGACGTCGTTGTCTTTTATGCAAAATACCTAAGGTAATACGCAACAGATCAAATATATATGGTATTAAGTTAAATTTTAATTAAGTCAAACTGTATAAGTTCCAAAAAAATTAGTCAACAATACAACTTAAGTTACAACAAACTCTAACCTTCACACTAATTACAAAGATCCAGTTATAATCAAAAACCAAATAAATGTTGAAAGTTAAATTCAATAAAAATTTTGTGTTTGGAAAATTTATTTTTAAGGCTGAATGTTACCAAGAACTTTTAGTACAATAACTTATCCGGCCGGCACACTCCAACCGCTAATCTGCAAGTTCATAGGTACGACTGTAAAAATTCATTTTTTTAATTTAAATTTTACAACCATCATAAAAGGAAAAAAATGAATAATTTCAAAACAATTTTCTAATGAAATTACTAGAACCATCCAAATCACAAACTTTAATAATAATAAACAGTTAATAAAAAATTGAAATTATTGTTGCTATTTCATATGAAGCTATCAGGTATCAAGAGTCAACTCATTCAAAAAAATTTTTATAAGCAAATAAACAAGAAGCAGTTTCGGATACAAATTAAAAAAAAAAACTTGCCACAACCTTCGACAGGTTCCGTACGGACGCTGCAGAAGTTAAATCCTAAAGGGAAGAAAAATTTGCATACAAAATTTCAATTTAGATGCCGAAACTACATATAAAACAATTAGCTCTAAAGAATTGCCAAAAGAAAAACTATGATGACAAAATTTTGAAAAAAATATATACTAAACCAAAAGAAATATCAGACTAATAAGTAATGACTTGCAGTTCACAACAAAAAAATCTCGACTATAATGGGCCATCATAAAATTCAGTAATAACATAAAAAAAATTAAATTTTAATATCAAAATGGTTGAAAAGAGTAAATCTTAAGTTATTTTAAGCAAGAAACATCTTTACGGAAAAAAATCCTCTATGTCGTAGTTAACGTCGAGGTACAATAAGTTAGCACTGGATCCTTTTACGAGACCAGAAGCGGACGACTCCTACCGGTCCATCAGCATCCCTTCTTAAATCCCGAGACGATACAATCTAACAGTTTAGTTTGATAGATAGACTCCTGACCACTAAACGGAATAAGTCGAGGGACCCATCAGATGAACGACACTCCGGACACAGCTTCCGGGTAAAATAAAAATACTGGTTACAAAAAACGGCAATCACAAATAGGTGGATACAAGGAAACACAAGGAAAAGAAAACTTACGCCTAATCATAAAGTTTTTCTTTCACTCACTCGTCACAAAAATTTGACGAATAATAATGTAACAGAACTAACTCAAACGCTGGTTGCGTCTCGTCTGCCGCAAGCAGTCTTCACTTCTCCCAAATGTCGAATCCAACCGGTTCGTGATTCCACGCTCAATGCAGGAAGAAAATGAAGCAAATTTTAAACAATAATAGATCCTATCCAGGGCTTCAATTAAAGAAATCTGATTAGAAGAAATAATAAGAAACTCAAAGAGAAAAGAAACCCGCAAGATAACCGTAATATACTAACCTTCAAGCGAATAAAAAAATCAGCATCCAGATCCAGAAGAACATCTATTCACAACCCTCTTAATCTAGATATTCTAGAATATAACACCCCTAACAGGAAAGGATATATTAGAAGATTAAAAATTTCCACTACGGAGAATTAAACTTCAATATTTGAAATGAGTATACCCAGCGTTTCATCTGTCCTGAAAGTTGTGAAATAGGGAAAATGAAAACAAGAGAAGTGTGAACTAATAAAATTCGTAACCAAAGATTCCTAACTACAATGTTTTATGATCAAAGACTTTTTCTTCTCAAAATTAAGAAACGTCGGGTATCCCCGAAAGCGCAAAAAGCCAATTTCCATGTAACGGGAAAAAACAAAAATGACCGTTACAAGCTTATTTATTAAATAATTTGCAATATACCAGTTCCTGCCATTCAAAATTGTATTGTGTCTATATTTTTAAGATTTGGTATACATAATTATGTTGTAACATCAGACATAAGTAAAATGTGTAGGCAAATTTTAATTCAACATCTCCAACAAATCATTTAAAGAGAAGATCCGAATGATGATTTAGAACTTTTTAATTTGAATACAGTGACATATGGCACTACTAGTGCATCCTTTCTTGCTATCCGTTTTCTTAAAGAGTTATCAAAATTATCACACACTAATTATCCTGTTGCTTCAAAGGTCATTTTTGATGACTTTTATGTGGATGACCTAATATCAGGTTTTGATACAAAAAAAAGAAGAGACAATTAAAATTTGCAAGGAATAGTAATAGTTCTAAAATTTGCTAAATTTAAACTGCGGAAGTGGAGATCAAATGATACTGGCATTCTAAATGAATTGAGAAATGATACGAACCAATTAGTGTTATTATATTAAGACATTGGTAATTCAGTGGCCAGTGGAATCTGATAGTTTTTTTATCACATAGCAGAAATCACTGAAATATCATGTACTAAATTTAGAAATTACTAAAATTTGTCATCCGTTCGGATGTATTATAATATGCAAAAATTATAATTCAGAGATTATAATGCTTGCGAATTGCTTGGGATGAAGAAGCCTCAAATAAGATTAAATTTCAGTGAATAACATTTTGTAACATTTTAAATATTTTAAATTAACTTCAAATTCCAAGGTATGCAGTTTTATTTGATTACGTTTGCACACAAGTAGATGGCTTTTGGGATGCCTCGGAGCGTGCTTACGGTGCTTGTGTCTTTACTAGTAACATTGGATAATAAGTGTTATGTGCTAAATCAAAGGTAGCACCTTTGAAGACCACAACTATTCCCCATTTAGAACTGTGTGGAGCACTATTTATACCAAAAATAATTGATAAGGTCACTAATTCACTTAATGTGTCTTTTAAATGTTTCTTATGGTCTGATTCAAATGTAGTTTTGTAGTTGGTTAACATTGAACCGTATAAATTGCAAACCTTTGTAGGAAATAGGGTTAATCAAATCCAAGAAATTACCTCTAGTTATAAGTGGGGTTATGTTTCCACTAAAGATAATTCTGCTAACCCTATGTCAAGAGGTGTTGTACTTCATGACATTTTCAAATTTCTCAATTAAGTCATTTTCAGCACAATATCAGCATGTAAGAAATAATGAATTTAATAAGGTAAAGGCCAACTTTAAGAGTCTAGCTGCATTCAATGGTAGTGATAATTTGATTAAGATTGGGGGAAGATTAAAGAACTCTGATATTGATTTTGATGCCAAATATCCATATCTTTTGGATTCTAAGTACATGTTAGTTTTTAATCTTCTTTCGCATATGCATGTAATAATTTCATTTTCAATCTTTCATGAATAATTCAGATAAAGATATTTTCATTTACACAGTCAAATTAGAAAAAAAAGGCTACTAAAAGCTTTTACTTTAATGCTTTTTATTGTGTCTAAATCTGGATGAATATAAAGATAAGAATGTTAAAACGAACACAATTCCTTTTCAAACCGACAAATGGAAGCTGGTTATACATTTTGCACGAAATTGTTGGATTCAGTATTTATATTAAATTAAGGATATAATAATATCTCTACATCCTGATAGAACATAACAGCTTTTAAAGCCTGTAGAGGAACAAGTTAAATTATTGAAGAAACTCTTAATGGATTATATTCCATTTTCATTGTTTACTTTGCGAGTATAATAAATATGGGAAACAGGATGAGAGAGGGATGGAACATTCAGTTATAAATAAATCAGAATCATGTACTTTTTGTTTTTCTCATTTTCTATATTATTATGTATGTGTGAGCACACGCGTACATTTTCGAATTTATTATTTAAAATTGTTCACAAAAAAGCATATAAGGAAGTTTCAATTAAAAATGTAATTTAAACACGAACCACAATAATACGTTAATTTAAATATTTAAATCCCCTATGCGACAAAACATAAATATTCAAGATTTAAGAAATAATTATGGAAATATTGCGTCAAAACTACATGTACGAGGTAAAAATGCGCTAGTATTTAATTCCTAATCCAACCTCGACCTCTGTTTCCGCTATTATTCAAGTTCCATTAGGTGCTTTGCAACACACATATCAACCAAGAGATTATTTATAATTCAAAGTCCATATGCTACTACAAAATGTTGCCATTTATGATTTTTTTATTATCAAACTTTCTAGACAAAAATGTGTTTCTTTTATGAAATAATTTGCTAAATGGTTTCTGTAAATCTTTAACAACATTTCATTTTCTTTTGTTTCAGAAACCCTTACGAGAACGAGGATTAAAACGATTTTGGTCTGCAGTAAAATCTTCAAATAGCAGCACAAGTTCGCAGTGCGAACAAGGATATGCGGATTCGCCCACGGAGGATGCTAAACCAACTCCGAACACCTTGCCACTACTTCAGGTAATACATAAGATTAAATATAAAAGAACCCAGCATCATTCTTGGTTGAATATTTATCTTGAGGGAAAGCTAGGAAAAAAACTGACAAAATTCATAGTACTATCTAAATGTAAAACACGGAAAAGACGGCTACAAACGTTAATAGAATGCATGAAAGTTTATCAGGCTTCTAGCAAGTTTTGATTTAACTTCAGACTTTGAAAAATTACTGCAATTGAAAGGTAAAGCACAAAATGGGGTAATTTTAGAAAAAATTAGTAATATCAAAATCTTAATTTAAAAATGAAATAAAATAATACGATGCGTTAGACAGTGTGATATGGAAACAGCTTGCTAAACACATTAGTTTTTGGTCTTTTTCCAATACTTACATGGTGGTATTGATAGAATCTATTTTGCTATTAAAGTAATTTCCAAAGTTCTTCCATTTGCTGGTAAGTCAACGCATGTTGCTTCTTAGGCACTGAATGTATCAAGGCTGCAAGGTTTTGATTTCACAAAAACTTTTCTTGAAATATTCTTACGTAAAAGTCTGAAGCACTAGCTTGTAATAAATTTGAAATTCTACACGTATAAATTAATCAAGTTTGGATAACTAGATTTAATTGGAGTTGGTCAATACGTCACTGTGCAGATGAGTATTTTCCAAATTTCTTTAATCTCAAAACTTTGAAGATTTATTATTGTTATGCGTTCTATAACTACCTTGTAACCAAACGTAAAATTTATTTCTGCACATTATAATGTCCTGGATTCCTAACTTTCTAAATTTTGTTCATCTTTATTTGTCATGCCAAGAAACTTGTTCGTGGATGTAGTTGGATTTTTACCTATTTGGAGCGACGTCAAAAATGTTATTGTTAGTGCACCCTTTGTAGTATTCTCCCATCCTGTTTGCCGATTCACTAAGCTATTTTGGTTCACTTCACTAATTAATTGGCCTCATAGGGTATCTCTTAAATAAATCTTCTGGAATGTTATCAAATGTTCTCCTTCTCGATGATGCTACTTGGAGACTCAAAAAGCCCACAGAAGGCAGTATACACCTTCTGCTGTAGATGTACTTATAGTTCAATTTTAATCCTTATGGTGAACATTGAGTAGGAGTCTTCCAAAAATGTGAGCGGGTCGATGTGCTTTATGTTATCTATGGCTGCCGTTCGAATTCATTCCTTGAAACTGCTTTGTATACCTTCCCAATGCAATCTGTCATTTCTATTTTGCTTGGGTCTCTTATAGACTGCTTCCTGTTAACGTTTAAGCTTCATCATAACACAGAACCCTACAGCGAAATTATTTTTAGCAATAAATGATATTACTGAAAAAACATAAGCTGCCTTTAACGCGCCCGATGGTTGCCTTCAAATGACGTTTCTTGCCTATTCTAACCTTTTATCTTAAGACTTCTATTTACATGATAGATAGTTCTCTATGCTTTGGTAAACCAAGCCCTTAATTGTCCTGGTCTGTTGAATTCTTCTTCTGCTTATCCAATCTTTTACAACATATTGCAGTGACGATAACCATGTTCTAGTCTAATATTTTCGATAATCAGAAACGAGCTCTTATCAAAGTCAAATCATAATTATTCCTGTTGCTGCAAAGCAGCAGAAACCACTGTAGACCTGAGTCTTTTCGAAAACAAGTAAATATGGTAGATTCGAAAGCGAATACTGCTGCACGCGGTCAAGAATAGGATAGCAAACTTTCGACTAAACTACCCTTGACATGTCCGGAGAGAAGTGTGGAGATTCTGCGAGCCAGCTTCGTCGTCAGTTCGGTCCCCACCAATTCTCCGTTAGCTTCACTGCCACTGTTGGTGCGAGGACAATTCAATTCATACTATGAGTGCACCGGAATCTACCACGGCTGGTCTCCGGAAACATAATGGAACAAGACGAGCTCGTATCAGATCGAAAGGTCAAATCATAATTGTTCCTGCTTCTGCAAAGCAGCAGAGGCCACTGTAGATATGTGATTTTTTGGCCAAGGCGGAATTTAGTAACTTGGAAGAAGAATGTTGCTGTACGCGATCAACGATAGGATGAGATGGGTCTATAGCAAACTTTCGTTTAAAATCCATCGCGACGTATCTAGCCTAGGAAGTGTGAAGGTCCAGCGAGTCGGCTTCGTTGTCGGTCCGGTCCTCTGTTTTCCGTCAGTGCTGATGCAACGCCCACTCATACAACAAGTGCACAGCAACCTTCAATGGCTAGCCCCGCGGTCTCCTCGGCCTCTGGCATGTCATTGACCTCTTCTGTCTTGTGATACCTGAAACAGAACACAGAGTTGTGGCGGAAAAGAGGTGTAGAGAGTTAGAGGTTTGTGGAGGTTTTGTGAGTGGTTGTCCCGAGCATCGGATGTGTGATTGGGTTATCTGGTAGCCAAGGGAGTGTTCTCCAGGATGGTCAGGAGGTTTCCCGGGAGCTCCGAGGTTTGGGCAAAGGGAATGGCTGAAAGGTGTTTAAGCTTCCTCTTTGGTTTCCTGGGAATGAGATCAAGGGGAGTTCTCAGGGTGTCGAGAGGGACGGTTTTGTTTTGCTCGATGGCCCTCTTTATGAGTCGAGTCTGGGGTCTATTCCAGTTAGCTCGCAAACCTCTCCGGAGGGGTGGAAGCGATTCAGTCAAAGGAACCTGCGACACACGGCCCTTTTCTTAATGCAAACAAATTCTACGAGTCTAGGCGCGGCGGCCCTAAAGCAGATGAAGCGATAATAAAAGATAAGACGGGTGAATGTTTTGTAGATGTGGATGAGGGGGGAGGATGGAGCTACGCTGCTAGACGATATCCTAGCGTCGCTTGGCTCCTTCGATTCAAGACAGAGTCTTTAAAAACGTGATGCCCAAGTACACGGCGGTAGGAGACATTTGGAAATGGCTGTCTCGCAGTTGGAGATGAACGTTGTTGTGCGAGAACCTTGGTTTCGTGCAGAGGTTTTGCTGTTTGGAAAAAATCACCTGGGTCTTGTTGGGATTAAGCCTGGTCCTCTACCGCTAGGTTGCGCGACAGTATATTTATTGATAGTTGAATAATTACATGTTTCTAACAATAGTGTGTTTCACTAAAAGTATTACACTACTATTTTATTTGCTATTAGTTTAAATACAATAATTATAAATTTCTATAACTTTATATTATATACAGGGTTAGTAAAAAAAAAATTAATTGATTAAACAAGATATTAAACAAAGTAAAAGAATAAGAAATTTAGAATATAACTAACATATAAAATCAATATTAAAAGTTGTGCGACAGATTGCTGAAAGCAGAAGCAGAACAGGACGATGTTGCCCAAAGCCTGATGCTGTCGGCAAATTGCGCTAGCGTGACGGATCTGTTTTGAGGTTGTGGGATGTCGTGACAGGAAGAGGTAAACAGAGAACGCCAGTTCTCAAGGAATACACGCGGGAGAGTTTTCGACCAACTCGTACCCGGTGGCAGAGGCGCATTAGGAGACTCCGAATGATGCGCACGACCTGGAGAGGGATTTTGGTGACGAGGCGCTTTTGAAGAAACCTTTAGTGCTAAAGCTTTGTTGAATGGGCGCTCTATATCCAGGAAGGTCACGAACATCAACCTTCTGGTGTTTAAAGCCGCGCTGGCGTCCGCCTGGAGCTTTAAAGGTGGATCCTGGGTGGACGTGGCGGGGCGGAAGCCGTACTGAGTCAAGGGAAGGATGCATACGTGGTCATGAAATCTCGCAGCCTGCCGGCAAGAATTCTCTTCAAAACTTTGCCTAAGACGGTGAGCGGTGCGATGGGGCGGTAAGAAAAGGAATCGTGCTGGTTTTTGTCGGGCTTGGGAATCATGATCACGCGGGCGGCATTTTAGGAGGCTAGGAAGTGACCGCAGCAAAAGCAGTTGCCGAAGATGCTGACGAGAAGCTCTAGAACTTCGGGTGGTAGTTGGCGAGACGAGCTCTTATCACCGACTGACTGCTCAACGCCCAATTACATCGGAGGAGGCCAACTATTTAGAAAATCTAATTTCTCTTGAGCTTTAAATGGAAAACTTGGTGGATTAAATGCTAGATGAGAAACGAAACATTAACTGTTCACCGTCCCAAAGTGGAAAAAGGCTGTGAAAGTGGAGTATGTAGTTTGAGCCAGCCTTACGCCTCCTAAAAACGCAGGGTCCAAACTGTTGGTGTATTGTGGTAGTGACACTCTACCGCACTGTTGGTGTTGTTGCTTTTATACTTTTATATACACTGAACCCCTGGGTCGACTGCCTCGCTTTCCACTTCATGCTGGAATGCGAGCTCTTACCTAATTTCTGATCTATAAGAGATAATGTTTTGATGAGTTCATTTTGAACCTGAAAAAACCCAGAAATTTCTGCTGTATTCCATAACAAACAATGTTAGTTTAAATGCTTTGAGGGGTTGAGACACTATTCCTATTTAAATACACGTAAATGTAAGCACAGTTTATTGTAGTTGTAATACAGCATTGTGGTTTTTTAACCCTAAGCTCTGCAGTAAAAGCGCACTGATGGTGTTGAGTTTCTACATCTCTTGTATAATGCAAACAAATCGACTCCATCAATAGGCTAATATGGACGAAAACAGTTTTTTATGGGTCTTCCCCGTTGCTGCTCAAAACAGTTACAGATGCATGGATAGCCTTTCTACTACTGCAATAGTGTTCAGGAGATACAAATCAAGTTGCTTATTTAATGGCCTTTTACTTAACATTAATAGAAGTACAGAAATCTAGCTAAACATTTGCTATTAAAACCTACATGCACTTCTTCATGAATATCACTTGGTATATTTCAACAAATGAAAAAGTTATTAAAATTAACATTTGGCATATAAATGCATAGAATTTGTTTAAGAAACACACCATAAAATAGTACAAAACACAAGCGTCCAAGACTATACACCTAGAAACAAAACACACAACTCGAGAGCATAACAAACGCACCCATCCCATACCTCTCCATGTTCCTTTAATATTCCTAACTGCAAAACTTCGCACCGCTTTTTACACTTAGAAATACTTCAACTACAAACGCAGACAAAACAACAGTCGGAAGCTACCTACCACAGAAAAATATCACAAAACACGAGTGCCTGAAAACTACCCACGCAAAATCAAATACAACACCGTAGCATTACTAACTCATACCTCCCACGCTCCTTTGCCATCTTCTCACACACACTTCACAACGTTTTTGCTATATTCTTTTAATATTCCTAACCGGAAAATCTCATATGTCTTTTTATACCTACCTGAATCTTCTTCAGATACAAGGACACAAAACACAACCTACTCCAAACCTACCTTTTTTAACATAGGCTTGCCTTATAATATTACTTAATAATATGAGATATGTTTTGTTTCTGATTAGCTAATCTTAAACAAATACAATAAAGGTAATACTTAATCAAAGCAAAAATTTATAACCTCAAACAGCAAAAGAAAATATTCTTGCTACTAAATAAATATGAATAAACAATTATTTTAATGCAGAAAGTAAGCAGTTACAGAATTTATTATAGGAGGAAGTCGCTTTTAAGAAAGCTGTTTACGTACGTAACGCAAACAATGGGGGACGAAGCCGGGCAGAGATACAGATCTGTTCTACGTTCAAAAAACATTTTTCTTTTAATCTTTTTCAAAGTACCAAAAACAAATTAGGTTAGAACCTGTGCTGTTAATACAATGACATGAGATACAGATTAATTTTTAGTAAATTTTACCCTAAAGAAGGAAGACGAAAATTAACCGTCAGGACAGATAAGAGTAGCTCAGACTTACACATTGGGAATTGAGTAATTTGGGCTTAACTGATAGATAAAAGAATAATAAAAAAACAGTCCTACATAAATAATATCGGAATAACATTCTTAAAGCCCAAAAAAAGAGTACGTGCAGTTTTTTCCACAAAAAGAAACATTAATAGATAAACAAATAGCTAAACTATTTATACAAGTAGTCAAATTAAAAAAGATAGCCGACAGCCTCCGAAATCTTTAATTAATGAAAATTAATCGAACCAGAAACCAAGAACTGATAACAATCTCTGGCTATATCGATGCAACAGGAATCAAAAATGACTTTCCAGACTTGAGACCTGAAAAAGTTGCTGTCTTACAGACAAAAGTCTCAGTTGCATAACTGATACAATGTAACGAGCACCTAATCTTCGTTACACCTTCCCACGGCTAAACGCACACTCGGCTTACATCACAAACGCAAACTCCCTACCTTTGCTTGTTTGCCACTCCCGCGTACCACACGGTTTTGCTTAATTCCTTAATTTCTTGTACTTACAGTACGTCGGCTAGTCCGATGTTTCAGCAAGAAATAGCACGTTACCATCCGGATTTCTAAAGTCAATATTATGTACCTATAGACTTTCATAGCATACAGTTTGTTCTTTAACAATATCTATGACTATCTTCTAGCCACGTATCAATCTATATGTTTCTTTCACGAAACAAAGCTATTACAAAGAATCTGCAATAAGAACTAAAACACTGAAACATAAACATAAATTTAGAAAACCTCATTATTATGCACATGTATTGTTGTTGTTTTATGATCATTACCAAGTAATGTAATTACTGCCCATCTCTGTACACTATTATACCTTTTCAACATCAAATTGGGATCAATCAATTTCAAAGTGAGACTAATCAACTAAAGATTGCGTTCGGATTAGTCTCACTTAATGTCAATTGATCTCAATTTGAAGTTAACTGGTCCCAGTTTGAAGTTGATTGGTCTCAACCTAAATTTAATTATTTCGATTTGAAATTGCTCAATTCTGATTTGGGATTGAGATGGTATAGATTCTTTCATGTTTCCGGGTTGGCATGGATACTTGGGATTTTGCAAAATTCTGCATTCTTGCTATACCATTGCTTTCTGTAAATATCAGACTTTTATAGACTTTTTGTGAGATCCTAAATTTTTCTGGTTGTTTATGTTCTTAGAGAGCTCCGGACTTTCCTGGACCTCCTAAGTTTCTCCTCGCCCCCGGATTCTTATAGATACGAGGCGCAGACACTGATTGCAGTTACTTTGGTAGCAAATCATCAAAGAGTAATTCACAAGCTTACATTTTTGTTAGAAACTTTACAACTCTGTCGCTTTCGTTTGAGTTTTCCTTCATAGTAGTCGTCGATTTCGGTTTGATCTTTATTGAAATATTGTAAAACATGCTGTATCGATTGCACTCGTTTGTGGTTTGAGCTGTGAGTTGGTTTTTCCTTTTGTGTTAAATTCTGCTACAATATTGAAGAAACGTGTCGATAGCCTCTTTTCGATTTTAATTTTTTTAATGCCCTTGATCGTTTGATATCCTCATATTGTGCAAGAACGTTTAACTCTAAAGATTCTGATTCTTTACTAGCCTGATGCATTTTGTTAAAATATGATCTGCTTTGCAACGACGTAATTTTAAAATCGAGATTCGAAGGCAAACTTGCTGAAGTAAACGTATTCTTTAAAGTTTAAGCCTAACCAGTAATAGTATCAGTCAAAGTTAGTTTTACAATTGCAGTTATTTCATTGAATTATTTAACTGAAAAATATTTGCAGCGATTGCTGTACTTGACCCCCATTTTGCATAAATCAACCATTATTAAATGCGTTTCCACTCTGAATTATTTATATCTTTAGGCGATTAACCATTCCTTAATAAAAACAGGCCGATATAATTCCAGCACGTGAAGCAGTGCTCTATATTTCATGGTATAGCGGTTTTATGTACTGTGGAAAAACGTAGGTTACCTAATTCCACTCCCACAACGTTCTTCTAATTATAAAACCTCGCTCGAATTATGCATTGTAAAATTATTAAAATACCAAAATATTGCAAACAAGATTAACTGGATAACATTCATAAAAGTAATGTAATTAATAATCATCACATAAAATGTTATTTATTTACTTTTTTAAATTTTAAAAATGTTAACTACACAAAGTTACTTTTATTAGGTTTTTGTAAAATTTAGTTCATACTTAATTCCTTATTACACCCCACATTATAAACCATAAAGAGCTTGCTGTTCATTTTATTAAAAAAAGTTTTCAGGACTTGTCTACATTCCTGAAATCTCCAAATTAAATAAAAACAGACTAAACTCTTTAACAGTTGGAAGTTTCAAAGTGACTTCTTTAATTATTAATGTATTAGGTCTGGCCGAGCGCTGATTCCCCACGAGGCGAAGCTGATGGTCAAAGTTTTGTTTTCCCAGACTGCGCGGAAGACGCAATTTCACAACATTCTACCTGCGAAACGAATCATCACAATGACTCGGGAATTGATTCGACGCAGGTAAGTTGACAAAAACCATTATAGTTTGTTATATTTAGACGGCTAAATGAAATTGATTATACAGGGTGTGCCATGTTTATGAAGAATTAATGTATAACACGTAAGAACTTAAACTTCACATGACTGTTTTTTCATTATTATTTATGCCTTTATAAATACCTTGAAACTTATCATTGCAATTATTATGAACGAGTTGCTGTAGTTATTTAAAAATATAAACTAAATAAATTTTTGTATCTTTTTTATCTATTCGAAACAGAAATGCGTAGAAATCTCACGAGACAGCTAACTTACAAGACCGTAAGTCTGAACTACTATTGAAGGATAATACACAGTAGGGAGAAAGAAGAAGAAATATATTAGCTCGTATCTAATTTAAGTTAGATTCAGGAAACATTTATTGTTACCCAGTAAAACAGTCTGAATGGATTTCTACAACAGAAACAAGCCCTATCATTCAGATCTAGATTATTCTAACAAAAACTTTCAGGAAGCTGAAACAACTAACACTCTGTCTCGTAACGAGCTGAAACGCACTTTACTATTTGCCATCTTACCTTTATGTGTTTAGCTTTTTGTCTGAAGAAATGCAAAGTAAAATTGTCAGTAAAGGTAAGGAAACGTTTTTCAAGAACTTTTAGAATTTTGTATTTCATTTTGTTAAACTTGCGATGGGGGCAGTAGATGTATTACACTTGGTGCATCGTTCTAAATTCGTGGGTAAACCTAAAGTTGTTTAGATTGCATGTAATAATCTAGCACACGTACTGATCGCAAAGAGATTTTAGAAATTGCTGAGGAAAACTTTAGCAAGGTTCCTAAATGGAAAAACTAACCTTGAAATCAGAAAGTTTACTATTGAAGTAACAAATTAACAAAGACTTTGAAAATCTAGCTCGTATCTGCCACGATCAGAAAAGTAAAAACTTTTATATATGAAAAGAGAATTTTAAGCTTCCAAAAAAATAAATTTTTTAAGGTAGATTTTTATTGCTGAACCAAAGTTTTCTCAAGGTTGAGAATTATGACGAAGATTAGAAGAAACCTTAATTAATAAGACGAAAGTGCAACCCTTAAACAAAACTAATGAAGGTCAAAATTAGGTGGAAAATTAAACGAAATCTTGTATCAACATTGGCTGACTACATACATCCTAATTAACCAAGACATAATTACGTAGAATTTAAGACAAATTTTGCATTCATGAAAGAAAACAATAAATGGATGTACGTAAAGTTAAAAGTCAGAATATATAATTAGCAGAATCTGTACGAAGATTTCTATTTCGGTCTTAATTTAAGCCAAGACAAAATTAATTAGGTCTACATAAATTAAAGTTAATTGCTATAAGAAAAATAAGCTACAATTTTAAAGATATCAGAAGAATAGAAAAATTATTGGAATAAGTGATAAGAAGAAAACTACAACGCAGTATCAAAGCAGTTCTACCTATCAAGGTTTATAGGTAACAGAAATAAAGTTTTTAAAAGATCACACCTAAAAGTTCTTTTCCAAATAAAACATGAGTAAATGAACTAAGGACTTATACTGTGCGTTTTACACTTCAAATGACACGCTATCCTACATCACAAACTGAAAAAAGATTCTAACACCATTATGAAAAACACTTCATTACGAACTTATTAACGCTTCCAACTGTTATTAATTTTTTTTTGTTTTTAAGAATTACGACAATAATTAATAATAATAATTACAATAATTGTAACTGTAACTAATTATTATTTGTAGTTTAAGTGAAAAGAAGAGACATTCAGTCATATTTTTGTTTTATTTCTTAATAGTTTACCTGTAATCCGCTTCTTATTACTGTTAAATCTTTTGCATTCTCTCTTGCTATGATATAATTTATGCAAAACACAGCTCTGCAACCAACAATCCTAGTAAGATATGATGCAGCGTTGCCAGCTTTAACAACTTTTAGTTGATCTTATTTTAGAAACTATGGATTTAAGGCAAATAAAGTATTGAATCAGATTTTGATGCGGATTTACTTGGTGTACAAATTATGCGCCATTTTGAATACACCCTGTATAAGCACCAACAGTGTCTCAGTCATACAGACAGATTGCAAATATTTAAAGAGAAAAAAATTGAGGACCAAGAACAGGTTGTTATTCGTCGTTTTCTTCTTTTGTGAAAATGTTCAATGGAAAAAGGGTTAGCTGAAATTTCGTTTTGAACTATTGAGTAGCCCAATTGCCACATTTAAATTTATGTTCTAGCAACTAGCTCTCATAAATAGAGCTGAGTAAATGCATATTTTGGTTATGGGTTCCTACACCAAGTCCGATGGGCCCCACAAGCCTCAAAGACCCAAAGACTCCGACAGATCAAACATCGAAATACTCAACAGATTCTTAGATTTAAGCCCGACGTACATCCGCTACAACCTAGCGACTTAGTTTGTGATTTTGTCATGCGCTCAGATGACATGATTCTGCTTTCCTAGAAAACAAGGCTAAACACCAGTCTGGGATATTATGGCAGTTGCACATTTAGGATATACATCTAGGCAAAAAGGCTGTGCAGAAACATCAGCCTGAAATATTCAAAACATTGAAACGAGAAACAAAATCTCAAACTTTTCTTAAGACAAAAATCAAAGGATCTTGAAATTTTCCGTCTTACGGATATTGTAAAACAGACAAATTTAGGAAACTCACCTTCACCTGTGAAAATACAATCAACTGAGCCTCAAGTACTCATCATCCAGGTTCATTTCTGTTAGCAAGTAGAACGTTTATTTTAAAGAAGATTTGTTTAGACTGGAAGTCAAAGTTTTTCTGGACAGAGCTGAAGAATTAAAAATTGCCACGAGTTTGCCAAAGGTTGCGCTGTTTAATAGCACAGTAGATTTATTTAAACGCCAAATATGTGAGCTTTCCTCCCGGAAAATTGCGATGACGCTTTTTGGACAGAAATTCATTTTTCGTCAACAAAGTGCAAAAGAAGACATCTAGTGTCCCTATTGCTATAATGCGTAACCTGCTCAAAAGTTGAACAAGAAGGGTACCAATAAAATAAGAAATAACTCACAACCATTTTACAGAACCCAGTTAGCTCTAGTCGACGTATACCTTTTAAACGATTCGATTTCAAAATGCAAAAAAATGTAATAAGGCAGAATCTTTTATTTAAAAATCCTGAAAATCCTGGAGATTCTCCATTAGTACCTGATTTAGCGTACAAGCTAGATTCAAAACCTCTAAACCGTGTTAATCCATTATCTATACAAACAGAAAATAAGGAAGGAGAGATGAGTTCTTAAATGTTGGAATTGCTCTAAAACAGGGTACGCATACCGAGTTTGTTAAGAAGATTTAAAATTATTCTGTTTCAAATGCGGTTCTCCGGGCAAGCAATTCAAATTTAATCCAAAAAACGTGAATGTAAAATCTAAAGACTCTATGAAGGAGTGAAGAGGAGCTCAACACTATTTCAAGTTTGTGTAGCCGAAAACTTTGTTCATCTTAACCAGGACTATCAATCATTTGCAGAAATAAGAATTAGTTTGGATAATTTTGCAGTTTAACTAGATCTCGAGGCCAATACTCTTTTAGGAAGAATAGTGATAAGTTCGGTTTTCAAATGACACGTTCAAGAAATCCAATTGATCTCCAGACCAACAATGGGAAGAAGCAATATGTTTTGGGTATAGTGTGCATCTTTAATAATCTTGACGTAATATGCAGATTATCGTTTGTAAATCTATTCCTACAGGTCTTACTAAGAGAATTGATTTCTGTAGTACCTTTAGCCTGAAAATAGATTTGAGAACTGCTATGTTATGTAGCTTGAAAAGCCTGCTCTATTATCGCTGTAAGAAACCAAAATGACTTGGATAAAGGTCAAAAAAAGGTTTATGTGAAGTGACGCAACTTTCCAAAGATCAAACAGTCTTTTTGTCTACAGTCTATTTTCTTTTTGACGGTGTTCGTGACAGTGCTAGCGCGCCAGATTTGGTTAGAACATTTACTACTACTACTGCTTATCCTTGGTTCGGTCAGGCAAGAGCTCACGAATAGCTGTAGAGACTCGGTTGTCCAGAGGTTAACCGACTGAAACAAATTTGCTAGGAAACTTTACCTCAAAATAAATCACTAGAATCGTATAAAACTGGTTTATTATACTAAAATCCCACACTATACGAAGTCTGTTCAAAAAGTATCGCGAATTTTGAATTTCCGCGGTTTACGTATATTCGATTTTCGATTTTTTTGTGGCGTTATGTTGGTACTCATGTCCCTCACTTATGCCGACAAGTTCGGCCATTTTGAATATTTAGTTAATTTTTGACAGCTGTTTTGCTTAGACGTGTTTTGGCTCGTCTTCGATTTTTGCCTATTCCAAAAAATGGATCAAAGAATCTGTATCAAATTTTGTGTGAAAAACAAAATTAAGTGCGCGGACGCATTCCGAATGTTGACTGTGGCATATGGTGAAGCTACCTTGGACCGAAGCAACGTTTATCGGTGGTACAAAATGTTCTCAGAAGGCCGAGAAGATGTGAACGACGAAGAGCGTGCCGGACGCCCGAGCACGTCAACAACAGACGAAAACATTGATGAAGTGAAGAAAATAGTATTGGCCAATCGTCGAATCACCATTAGAGAAGTTGCTGAGGACCTAAACATATCGATTGGTTTGTGCCATTCGATTTTTACCAATGATTTGGGCATGAGACGGGTCGCCGCGAAATTCGTACCAAAATTGCTCAATTTCGACCAAAAACAGCATCGAATTAACATTGCTAAGGAGCTGTTGGACTCTGTCCGCGACGACCCAAATTTGCTCCAGAGGGTCATAATTGGTGACGAATCATGGGTTTATGGTTATGACATGGAAACCAAAGCTCAATCATCCCAATGGAAGCTGCCGCACGAGCCAAGACCGAAAAGAGCGCGCCAAGTTCGGTCTAATGTGAAGGTTTTGCTTACAGTTTTCTTCGATTGCAGGGGCGTGGTGCATCATGAGTTCTTACCACAGGGTAGAACGGTCAATAAGTAATATTACCTGCACGTTATGCGCAATTTGCGCGCAGCAATCCGCCAGAAACACCCGGATTTGTGGAAGAACAAAAATTGGCTTTTGCACCATGATAACGCCCCTGGTCACACATCGTTGCTTGTACGAGAATTTTTGGTCACAAACAATACACTAATGATGCTGCAGCCACCGTATTCCCCAGACCTGGCCCCCTGTGACTTTTACTTGTTCCCGAAACTGAAGAGGCCCGTGAAAGGACGACGCTACGCTACGATTGAGGAGATAAAGACGGCATCGAAGGAGGAGCTGAACAAGATCACAAAAAATGATTTTTTGAAGTGCTTCGAGGATTGGAAAAAACGTTGGCACAAGTGTATAATATCTGATGGGGATTACTTTGAAGAGAACAAAATAGATATTCATGAATAAATAAATAATTTTTGAAAAAACACAAAATACGCGATACTTTTTGAACAGACCTCGTATACAAGCTGAAATACAAGCTACGCAGGTGCAAGTCAAGTGGTATGCAAGCGGGTCAGATTAAAAGCTCTATAGAATTGCTCTAAGTGCCTTACAAAGGCAGTGGGAGAATTAGGAAGATGCCGGGGGATGCTCCAAGCAGGATGGCTACTTTTACACAATACAATCCCGTTAGGTCAATCAGACACTTTCTATCGTTCTTGTACCTGTTATATATCATCCATTAATCTACGTAAGGCTCTTTGGCAAGCGCCCCTTAAATCACGAATTGTTTCCATAAAACTGTTTTTCGTATTCCTTGTAGAGAATTATTTAAATTCGTTGTACTACCATTTGATTTAAACAGTGCTTCGCAAACACTGCGAAGATCAAAGACCAATATTTGTAGACAAGAGTAAGAGCGAAATGTGATGATGTATCTCGATGGCATTGTAAGCGTTACCAAAACCTTACCACATCATCTTTTGTTGTTAAAATAAGTTTGATACCGATTCCGTCAGTCATCATTAAATGTCTTAGTTGTATGATAAATAAGAACGATGTTCAAAGGTTGACTTTATTGTTCAATTTCCCAAACCAACTAATAGGTGTGAGATAAAACAGTTCTTCGTATCGCCGCTTTATATCAAATTTTGCTTCTATTTTTGCACCTAAAATAGACACTATAAAGAGCAAAAAAACAAGCAGCAGGTAAAGTGTCTGAAAGAAGCTGAAGAGATTTTCAAAAATTTAAACAGCTTTTTTACCTGTGCGCCTGATCTGGATAGTTCCCATTTTTCTCAAGAGTTTAAAATATAAACAGACGCCAGTAATGTAGGAATTAGCGCTGTTTTATCTCAAAAACAAGGTGCACATAAAAAAGTGGTAATATACGCTAGTGGAACCTTGACTTAGTCTAAAACAGGCTACGCAGTCTGGCTTACTTTTTGGGCTGACGAAATTTAGACCTCATATTGAAAAAATACACTTCAGCATAATAACGGATCATGCCTTTGGAGTAGCTTAATAACATAAAAAATACTAAAGGTTGTCTTGCCAGTCTTGACATTTGGAATTGAAAGGACTTCTTGAATACTGTGCCCGATGCTTGCTCTAGAGCTGCCTATATCAAAGATAGGCCAGATTAGTGGATCGAAGGTTTGATTAACCATTTACAGTAAAACCTTGAAAAGTGTCCCTAATTCTCATGAAATAATTTCCAACATAGAGGAGTAGAAGCCGGTCATACTTTAGAAGTCTCGTATAGGTGCTATCAAATCTTGTCACGTCAACGCATCTGGGAGCTTTAAAAACTTTTAAAAAAGTGATCAGACTTTATTATTGGCCAGGTTAGTAAGTTTCTAAAAGTTTGCCCTTTGACTTAATAAGCTCGCGACAAAGATTAAATTTAATATTTAGAACGAATTTTAGTTCCGAGTTAATTCCCTTCTTTTGAAAAGTGTCGTATAGCCTTAAATGACAAAATGGGATTCTTGCTTGGAGAGTATCTTGTCATATAGTTCCTTCATTTCGTTTTAAGGTGAGTTGGAAAACTGTAATTCTATAATTGGCATTTATTTGAAACGAATTCTATTTCCTGTGCTCATTATGTTCTTTAAAAGGTGAACCGAATTGCAGTTCTTCTAATCATTCTGTTCTGCTGAAGGGTGCTGTAATTGATACAATGGAATTCTTAGTTGGAATGTCTCTAGCCTTATAGCTTTTTATGTTCTCCTAAGGTAAATTAGAAAATTGTAACTCTATCAATGGCATTTATTTGGACCGAATTGTATTCCTGAGGTCATCCTGTTTCTTTGAAAAGAGTCGTAAGGTCCTAATTGATACAACAAGATTGTTGGTTAGAGCATTTCTTGCCATATGGCTTTCTTATTTTTTTGCTAAGATGAGTTAGAAACTGCAGTTCTATCATTGGCATTTATTTAAACCGAATTTTAGTTTCTGTGTTCATTCTGTGTGTCCGCAAAAGAATTAAGGCCCTAATTGATACAATTGGATTCTTGGTTGGAGTGTTTCTTGCAATATCTTTCTTGTTTCCCCTTATGATGATAATGATGTTCTTCTATCATTGGCATTTATTTGGACCGAATTGTGGGCCCGTTAATCATTCTACACTGAAAGTTATCGTAAGGCCTTATTCATACATTCGGATTCTTGGTTGAAATTTATCTTGTTATATAGCTTTTCTGTTTCCTCCGAAGATGCGATAGAAACCTGTAATTTTATTATTGGCATCTATGTCGACCGAATTTTAGTTCCCATAATCATTCTGTTCTTCTGAAAGGAGCCATAAGGCCACAATTCATACATTGAGATTCCTGGTTGAAATTTATCTTGCCGTATAGGTTTTTTGTTTCCTCCTAAGATGCGATAGAAACCTTTAATTCTATCACTGGCATTTATGCCGACAGAAGTTTAGTTACCGTAATCATTCTGCTCTTCTGAAAGAAGCCATAAGGCCCCAATTCGTACATTCGGATTCTTTGCTGAAATTTATCTTGCTATATAGCTTTTCTGTTTCCTCCTAAGATGCCATCTAAATTTGTAATTTTATTATTGGCATCTATACCGACTGAATTTTAGTTTCCGTAATTATTCTGTTCTTCTGAAAGGAGCCACAAAGCCCTAATTCATACATTCGGATACTTGGTTGAAATTTATCTTGCAAAATAGGATTTATGTTTTTTCCCAAGATGCGATAAAAACTTGTAGTTCTAGTACTGGCATCTATGTCGACTGAATTTTAGTTCCCGTAATCATTCTGTTCTTCTGAAAGAAGCCATAAGGCCCTAATTCATACATTCGGATTCTTGGTTGTAATTTACCTTGCCATATAGCTTTGCTGTTTCCTTCTAAGATGCGACAGAAACTCGTAATTTTATTATTGGCATCTATGTTGACTGAATTTTAGTTCCCGTAATCATTCTATTCTTCTGAAAGAAGCCATAAGGCCCTAATTCATACAATCGGATTCTTGGTTGTAATTTACCTTGCCATATAGCTTTCCTGTTTCCTTCCAAGATGCGATAGAAACTCGTAATTTTATTATTGGCATCTATGTCGACCGAATTTTAGTTCCAGTAATCATTCTGTTTTCCTGAAAGAAGCCATAAGGCCCTAATTCGTATATTGGGATTCTTGGTTAGAATTTATCTTCCGATACAGCTTTTTTTAGTTTTTTTTAAAATTCGTTACAAAGCTGTATTTTTATGATTGGCATTTACTTGGACCGCATTCTATTTTCTCTGTTCATTATGTTCTTTTAAAAGTGCGGTAAGGCCACAATTGATATAATAAGATTTTGGTTGGAATGTATCTTGCATATAGCTTTTCTATTTGCTCCTAAGATGAGTTACAAAACTGTATTTCTATAATTGGCATCTATGTGGATCGAATGTTAGTTTTTGTGTTCATTCTGTTTTTCTGAAAGGTGCTGTAAGGCAATAAATTGCTAAAATGCGATTGTTGGTTGGAATGTATCTTGCATATAGCTTTCTTATTTTCTCCCACAATGAGTTACAAAACTGTAGTTTTATCATTGGCATTTATGAAAGGTGCCGTGAGGCCCTAATGAATACAATGGGTTTCTTGATTGGAATGTATACCATATATCTTTTTTACTTCCTTTTAAGGTGAGTTATAAAACTGTAATTGTATCATTGGAATTTATATGGACCGAATTTTAGTGTCTGTGTTCATTCTGTAAGTTGGAAAGTGCTGCAAGGCCCTAATTAATACAATGAGCTTTTAGGTTAGAATGTTTCTTGCCATATAGCTTTTTTATTTTCTTCTAAGATAAGTTCGAAAACTGTAATTCAATCATTGGCGTTTATTTGGACCGAATTTTGGTGTCTGTGTTCAGTCTGTAAGTCGGAAAGTGCGGCAAGGCCCTAATTGATAAAATGAGCTTTTTGATTAGAAGGTGTCTTGCCACAGAGCTTTTGTATTTCCTCTTAAGATCAGTTGGAAAGCTGTAATTCAATCATTGGCGTTTATTTGGACCGAAGTTTAGTGTTTGGGTTTATTCTGTTAGTCGGAAAGTGCTACAAGGCCCTAATTTATTCAATGAGTTTCTTGGTTAGAATGTTTCTTGCCATATAGCTTTGTTATTTCTTTTTAAGACGAGGTAGAAAACTGTATGTCTACCATTGGCATTTATTTAAACTGAACTGTAGTACCCGTAATCATTCTGTTCTGAAAGGTGCCGTAAGGACTTAATTGGTACAATGAGTTTCTTGGTTAGAATGTTTATTGCCATATAGCTTCCTTATTTCTTCCTAAAATGAGTTAGAAAGTTGTAGTTTTATCATTGGCATTTATTTGGACCAAATTTTAGTGTCTGTGTTCATTCTGTAAGTTGGAAAGTGCTGCAAGGCCCTAGTTGATACAATGAGCTTCTTGGTTAGAATGTTTCTTGCCATATAGATTTTTTATTTTCTGCTAAGATAAGTTCAAAAACTGTAATTTAATCATTGGCGTTTATTTGGACCGAATTTTAGTGTCTGTGTTCAGTCTGTAAGTCGGAAAGTGTGGCAAGGCCCTAATTGATACAATGAGCTTTTTGGTTTACAGTTGCTGAAGAGATGGAAGTTTATGTACTGGAAAACATTGTTTTTGAACTAAACATATAACAATAATTATAAGGTCATCATTAAGCATGCAAAAAGGATTTTGAATATGAGAAAAAAACAATAGCGGGAAGCTGAAATGATTTCATGCGAACAGATAGTTTATGCTTTTAGTGTCAAGCTGACATAAACAGCATATTTCAGTAGAATAAGTCAGTTTTAATGTTGCGTAAATTCATACGTTCTGGATTTACAAATGTGTTCATTGTTACTCGTAATTGTGATCATTATTGTTTTAAACAGTCTCTGAAGCCCTCAAAAAACTTATAAATTGTTACATTAATTTCCAACTTTCAGTGCGAAACGTAATCAAGCATTTACCTACCTAATTGAACCGTTACGTTGGCTTCTTTAATAAAATATTTTAATTATTGAGTTCTGCTTTGAACTTGAAAGTTAATACCACCACTACCTACTTGAAATTGAAATGCAGTGTATCCGATCGATATTTCTTTGTTTTTGACTGTTTGCTACAAATGTTTGTTGAAGTTCACAGAAGAGTAATTTCAATTTCTTGTCCGTAGTTGTCTTATAGCGGTTGCAATAAAAGTACGTTATATTGAATTCTTTATCATTTAATTTTGTTGCGTGTTTCACTTGCTTATTGATCTTGAAAAGGTTAGCTTTTTCATTGAGTAAGAGGTTTTGTATTTAATATTGCTCGCATACCTTCAAGTTGATCTAGCTATTACGCAACGCCTTTTCTATTTCAAATGCAACAATTTGAAAAATCAAATTATTAACATTCATGACACACCGAATACTAAATAATAGAAACCAAAGATCATTTTTAAAAATTTTTTATTGTTATCAATTTGTTTATGTTTGAGCTGCGTGATCTTCTCGTCTCGCGTGCTTCATAATCCCTTAAAATCTGATACATTAATTGAAAACTGATAACCACATAACGCACAAGTTGGCAGACCTATTTTTCTAGTTGGGAAGTTATGATTCTAAAAAAGCGACCAGAGTTTTTAAAAGGATCGTCTAACACTGAATATCTTATGTCTGGGAGATGGGGTAGCAGTAGCAAGGGTTTGCATTTAAATCATTTCTAAAAAATTGAGTTCGAGTCGAATCCGAACTTCTTTCACTAGTACTTCATTCTTTTACGCTTGTAACATTTACTTTACTAAGATACTTTTAGAAAAATAAAAATTCTTTGTTTTGCTTTGCTTGTTATTTATAATAATGTTACACATTTTTAAAAATTAATTTATGCCCTATTTTGAGTCTCCTTATTACTCCTGACCTGCTTGCTTTGGTATAGGTTGGTGCTCAAAAATATTTGTGATTGGGACAGTTTAATTGTTCGTATGGAGCAGGAGCTTGTCCCTTCATACCATGTCGACCAGTTGTGGAGTCAAATTCTTCAGCGTACGCAAGGGTCTAATGAGTCCATAGGTATTTATGTGGTCAATCGTATTCCAACCCCAGTTGCTGATACTTTACGTCTTCAAGTTTTACGTTTCAACATCCTTCCCTTTTATCAGCAAAAACTGACTTTAATTAAAATTCATACTCTTTTCAAGTTGATTGAATATTGTTGGAAGCTACGAAAGCAAACATTAGTGTTTATAAATCACTTGTTAAAGGTCAGCTTACCTTAGAACCTAAACTCCATTATGACCGTGTCTGTACACTTTCAACTAGTGTTGGAGAATCCTCTTCTGCTGGGGGCAACCAACGCTAAATTCTGTTATCGGTGCCATAAATCCGGTTATTTAGCATACACCTGCAATGTTAGAACTCAGCTGTGAGAGAAATACTGTAACTCATATTCTTAGATGTCCTACTTGTAATCCTAAATTAGTTAGTATTAATTTTTCTGAAGTGGTAGATCCTAAAGAAAAGATAGTCCTTGATTGTATATTAGCTCAAGAAGGAGAATGTGAATGCCATATATTAAAATCAATATTTTAGGTCAATAATTTTATGGATTGTTAGATTCTGGTGCAAATAGGATTTTCATTCGTCAGGAAACCTGAAACACTAAGACTTGAAATGCGATGCCTCAGTACTCTGGTCTGTAAAGTAGTCAACAGTGATTCATGTCCTGAAATTGATAGATTTGTATGTGATGCCTCTGTTGCGACAGTCCGTTATTTTAGGGATATGTAGACTTTTGTTCTACTTAATAACCAAGTCCTTTTTGAGTCCGATTTATCTGACGAGGAACGTTCTCGTTTAGCCGTTGTCGTGGAAGGATATTTCCATCAGTGTTTTCCAGGAAAATTAGGGTGCATCAATGTCATTAAACATCGGATAATTGTAAATAGTCCTCCGATTAAACAAAGATTTTACCCTGTATCTCCGTATAAACAGCAACTCATAGACAGACTGTTAGATCAAATGTTGGAAGCAGGTTCACAAGCGCTTGGTCTTCGCCGATCTTGTTGGTTCCTAGAAAGGATGGCACACTCCGTTTTTGCGTTGACTTCCAAAAATTCTATAAGGTTACGGAAAAAGATGCTTATGTCCTGCAGACCATTTCTTCTATATTAGCTATATTAACAGCTTCGACATTAAGAATGCGTATCGACAGATAGAGTTAGAGAAGAGAATTAGAATCGCATGTCCTTTGTTATATAGACATCATTGTGGTAGCCCCCGACTTTGTCAAGCATGTAGCAATTTTCCAGGACGCTACGTATTAAGTTGTTTAGCTGCCGTTAGTCTCACTCTTAATCAAGAGAACAGCCAACACTTTGAGTACGTAGTGAATCGGAACGGTTTGCACATCGACCCTGACAAGGTCGAGTGTATCTTGAATTTATTTTGCCGCAAACCCTTACCGGCGTTTTGTTCTGTATTATTGCGAACTTTTTCTCTAAACAAGCTGTTGTGGAAAGGAACTAAGTTTGTTTGGTCAGAGGAATGTGAGTCGGCCTTCTAGCAAATTTGTTCCAGTTCCTTTTCTGAGTATCACCAATTTCGACCATGCTTTTATCTTTCAGACGGACGCGTCCGGTTATCGAATCAGAGTTATGTTGTCACAGCACTGTGAAGGTACAGAGAATGTCATTTGCTACATTTTTCAATCCGTTAATCAAAGGGAACGTAAGTAGTTTGTCACAGAAAAAAAGTATTTGGCTGTATTATGGAATATTGCGAGACTTCGTTGTTACTTAAAGGATGTTAATTTCACTGTGGTAAACTGACTATCACAGTTAGATAACTCCTCAAAATGGACTAGGACGCTGGGTCTTACGACTTCAACAGTTTGATTATCAGATTGTTCATCGTAAGGGCAAAGAACATGTTGTCCCTGGTGCGTTGTGCCTATTTAGTATCGTCGTTGCCTGAAAATCCTCAAGTCGAGTCGAATCATAGTGAAATTATTCAAGTGAAAGATTCTTGGTACCCGAAAATGAAACTATTACTTCATCAACAGTCATTTTATTATCCTCTATGGCGGATTTTCCATAATAAGTTATATAAAAAAGTCTCATCTGATTACCCAGAGCTTTGGGAGCCCGAAGACTCTTGGAAACTCGTTCCTAAGAAGTGCCGTAAACAAGCCCTCTTGAAGTGTCATAATGTGTGTCATCTCAGCATTTATAAAATTTTCCATAGGGTTGTTAAATTGTATTATTGGTTCACTATGCGTAACGATGAGACCTGGTACGTTAGGTAGTGTGTCGTTTGTTAAGCTATCAAACCGAAGCAGAAGTTGCCTGCGGGCTTTTTCGATAAACTTTTTGTTCTGAAGTGTCCCTAGCATGTCATTAGTATAGTGGGCCCGCTTTCAGCAAGTTTAGCCTTCTCTTTTTTCTACGACGAACAACAGCGCCGAATATCTGCAGACTCCTGGAGGAGTACGTTTTCTTGATCTTTGGTATACTCCTGGTCATCAAAAACAATAATGCTCTTCAATGTCGGAGTAGAAAGTTCACGAAGTTTTTAGAGAAATATAAGGTTCAAGCGTTCTTTACGCCATTGTATCACCCTAAGTCCGTCAACGTGAAACGTGTGAATAGGGTTGTCAAGACAATGATCCCTGATTACGTTAAGGAAGATCACTAGAAGTAAGATACAAACCTTAATGCGTTGGCTTGTGCTCTTCGAACAGCCAAGCATGAGGTAACGGCTCCGACTCCATGTTTTGTTAATTTTGGTAGAGACATGCACCTTTCTGATGATGAGCACCCCTCAAAGAACCTTTCTTTCGCAATCAGATACTGCAAGTCCTGATCGAGCTACAGTGTTGATCGTCTACGTAACCGTAGCCAGGTTAAAGAAAATATGATTAGGAGTTACAAAACTGACAAGTCATTATGAAGGATCCTTTAGAATAAGAAAACAGGCGGGTTATTGCATTTATGAGTTAAGGGATAAGAATCGAGTTTCGAAAGGTGCTTGGCAAGTCAAAGATCTCAAACCATTTGTTACTATGAATTTGTTGTTCGATTAGCATGTTAGTGTAGTTGTAAATAGCTTTTTAGTCATCTTAGTTATCCGTATTGTAGGAAAATTTTACAAAGTTTCCTACTTTTCGAAAGGGAGAGAAAGAATTTTTTTAATTTTATTTTTATTTTAATTAGGTCCACGTTGGGCGCCAAATTATATGCTACACCTGAAGCCAGACTTAAATTTACTGGTTAAGTACAAGTACTAGTACAGTAGAAAATTGTTTAAAAATGTATAAAGAATATTTGTTTACCAATAATTATCCGTTCAATAGATAAGTAAAGCTTTTGTGTAACTGTAGATTCAAATAGTTTAGGAATAGGTGATATAATGCTGATTGGTCGATAATTCTTAACCGAAGTTCGATTTCCGTTTTTGATGTAATTGATTCAAATTTTCTAATATGCAGATGACACTGCAAACGCTGTTAGTGAAAACAAAAAATACTTCCACATGCATGAAAAGATGAGGCACACAGTTATAATTAATATAAGATAAGATACAATGGACTACCTAGATTTCTCCTAACATCTTTTCTACATATTTCTAGCTATTATACTTCTTAATTCTATCTTTATGTACAGTTGTAAGTTTACCCTTGATTTTCAAAGTCACGTTGAGAGATTTATCCCTTACAACTCTAAACGGTATCTGAAATAAAGAGTCTAACTTGTTTATTGACTCATTTTTTAGTAATATTTAATCATTAAATTTGTAAGTTATATCTATTTATTGTCTTTTGATCTAGTTTTTGTTTGACTTTTATTTTATTACCAATTAGATGTTTTTGAGCATCTTTTCATGACGTTTATAATCTATACTTTAATTCTACAGGATAATCTTGGAAAATGTAAATTGGATCGACTGCATTCAGGATATTATTAGGTAGATTGCACCTTTTCCCAAATACTAACTCGTAGGGAGTATATTTAGGGGCGAAAAGTACGGAGTCCCAATGTGGGACCCACGTACTCCATGAGTCTGGAAATTTATTAATATGCATACGTAAGTACGCTCCTGCGTGTTTATGAGTATCTTTTAATAAACCTAAGGTTTGATGATGATTAAGCTGTTGAAGTAAATTGTTTAATATCTAATAAGTTTGATGTTGCTCTGAAAATGTGTGCCAAAAAGTTAGTACCTGGATCAGTAGTAATTTTCTATGGAATGCTTCAACAAATTTCGATAATTCACGCTGAAGTGTTAAAATATAAAACGATCATTATAATTATCTTGATTCAATGGTCTTACCAAATCCAGATATAGCTTTTGAAACAATTTTGAAGTCGTGATGCTGATTGTCAACGGTATTATTTAACGCGCATGTGTTTGTAGCATTGATAATCGTAACATTTGCCTACAAATTTGGCAATATCATGTCTTTTTGTCAAAAATGGTACTTTTTAATGTTTGCATACATATGATTTATTCCCGTATGTTCCCCCGTGGGAAGCAAATGAAAGTCATTAAGAATCAATTGTCGTGTTGATTTGCAATCAATTTTCTTTGCAAATTCTAAGTTTATAGCTATTGAGCAAAACCAAACTTTTTAGACAGTCGGGTTATCAACCTTTCATTAATTGCAAAATTTTATGGCGCGTACATAATTTCTGCAAGCGTCTCAACTCTGCGTAAAAGGCAAGTACTGATATACTACTTTGTTCAATGAAAATTATTTTTGATTTTGCATCATACAAAACATTACCCGATGTTTGTGGGTCTTTATTAAGTAAATTAATTACTGGGCTATTATATATTTCTTTACATTCTACAGAATCTGTAGGGTGTTTTAATAATTGAACAATATAAGGAAACCCTTCCTAGCACTGCTTTCATTATCAAGATTTTGCTGTTTTGCTGTATATGTTTACTCTTAGGGCGCACGATTGCAAACATATTGTAACTCATTTTTTTAAGGTTGTTGGACTCTATTTCTATTCTTGATACTGGATCGGCTGCTGCGTTTTTTTTTTCATTTTATGTATTTTACAGTAAAATCAAATTCTTCAGGTACCAATCGAAATTTTGTTAATCTAGATGATGAATTGTTCATACTAAATAAATAAACTAAAGACTTGTGATCCACTATAATTTGAAATTCACGTCCATATAAGTATAGTCTGAAATGCTTGACTGGCCAAACATTTGCTAATAATTCTTTTTCATTTGTCGCATAATTTATCTCGTCTTTATTTACTGTTCTGGTAGTGGTAATGGACGTATTTGCAAGAACTGCTCAATTGCATAAATTAAAGCATCCGTTTGCAGAACAAATTGATTAGTAGGTGAGAAATCTAGGTTTTGTAAAATTGGTGGGTTAATAAGAGCTTTTTGAAGAGCTTAAAAAGAATTTTGACAATTGTCCCAATTAAATTTTACCGACTTGCGTGTTAATTTGTTTAAGGGATACGTATATGATTCTGCTGAATTTAATTTTACATTAACTTCCCTAAGTCTGTTAAGGACTTTAACTAGATTTTGATTATGATTTTGTAAACTATTTTTAAAAACTGTTAAATCATCAAAATACGCAAAATATAATTCGTAATTTAGTCCTTACATAGATAACATCATTACTCTTGAAAAAGAACTAGGACTAGCTTTCAGCCCCATTGGCAATTTAGTCATCTGAAATCGACCTTTGCTGTGTATTTGCGACGTGAAGGTTCTATATATAAATCTTTATTAACCAAGCAACTGTCTGGACAGTCCAGATTGCCAAAAGAACACAGTAATTATATACAACAAATGAACTTATATATAACTTAAATTGTAACAATAATAAGTAATATAATAGAAATTAAAAAAAATGTCGAACACAACGAAAAAACAACAATATATAAATTAATAATTAACAAACATTTCTGTGTCCAAATAAATGATTTCTAAGGATATATACTGAAGATTTTAATATTTTTAAAATAATTTCTTCGTCTAAACATTTAGGAATATTAAAATACTTTCGGAAATTTATATATGAATTAGTTAGTGTTCCACGAGATCCAAACAGTAAACCAAATATCGTTATATCTTTAACATTAAATTTATCTTTATAGTATGGAATTGTAGGTTTATAAATAGATTCTTTTTCATCGTGAACTAATTTAGGTTGATCTAAACCACTTTCAAATCTAACACTTGGATCTACAATAAACACAACATTCTTAATTCGGTCTATAGCAATTATATCTATCCTCCTAATGCTGTCTTTCTCTGATAGACCAACAATTTCTTCGTGCACTTCAAAACCTTTCTCTTTTAATGCCCTAGCTATAATTGATCTTATTTCATTATGTCTTCTACTTCTAGCAGTTGCACCGAAATCACAGTATCCTAACACATGTCCAAGAGAGTCAAACTCATTGCAATGTCTGCAATGGTACGTGTGGGTACTACGACCGGGAACTGCTCGAACAGCCGAAACATTACAGGTCATCTTCAAGCATTCAATCCATTCAGAATTACTCAATCCATGATTATTATAGATCCACCTGTTAGACGATTCAACCTGACTATAGAGAATAACCCCTTTTCCTTTCTGAGGCAGATTGCACCAATTTTTGAATTCATTCTCTCTTAGAATAGTTCTATTCAATTTACTGGGCTTTTTATTTTGATGGATCATATTTAGATTACCATCAGGTATAGCAAGCTTCTTAAGACAGTTAAGTTTTTTATGTTCATATGAATTCTGTGTAAAAACACAATTTGATTTCTCTAAAATACAAAATTTGTTATATTGTTGAATAAAAGCTTCCCAACAGCAATTAAAAATTTCAAGTCCTTTAACAGATTTGGCTGAATATAAAAAGTTATTTGGTGTATCATTTGGCATTTGCAAAATTTCTTTTATTGAACTTTTTATGAGGTTATCAATTTTATTTAGAAATGTTTTAGAAAGTTTTTCAAGAGGAGCTGTTTGCAAGGAATATATTAAACTGGGTGATATATATTGATTAAGTATGTTTGATTTTTGATATGGATCCAATAAATTAGATTTTGTTAAAATTTCCAAACGTTGACCAATTTTTTTTAAATGCTTGCGGTGTCTAGAATTAAAGTATGTGAGTAAGTAACTCCAAGATACTTAATTGTTTCACCTTCATCAATACATTTAATCGTATTATTTGAAGTTGTTAATAAGTTTTTATTAATCAAACCTCCTCTTTCAATAATTATTGCTGATGATTTTGAATGATTTACTTTAAGTCCAATTTCATGAAATTTATTTTCTGTCATTACCAACAACTCATTAGCAGCATCAATATTTTTTGCAACGATTAGAGTATCATCAGCATAACCAATAATTGAAACAGGGCAAATGTCTGAATCATTAGATAAATCAAATCCATATTTGTTGCTTACATCAAATTCTGATATCTCATCAAAAATGAAGTTAACACAAAGATTAAATAAAAGTGGGGACAAAGGTGCACCCTGAAACACACCTTTGTTTATCTTAAACGGTTTCGTTTGACAATATCTTAAATCAATATATGATACGTTATTTGTATGCAGGTTAATAATTAAATTTTGCAGTTTTAGAGGAATGCCAGATGATGCAATAACTTTCTTTAGGTGTTCATGACCAATTGAATCATAAGCTTTCTCAATATCTAAGAATATCATTGCCAAATCCTTTTTAATTGATTTTGTGTTTTCGAGAATATTCTCCATAATAGCATTATTGATATGACATCCCGCGATATGCATAAAACCTCTTTGATGTTGATTAATGTGCACATAATTTCTAAGTTGTTTATCAATAATTTTTTCAATAATTCTGCGTAAGAGAGAACAAATCGATATTGGACGCCAGTTATTCAAATCTTTTTTATCACCGATTTTAAAAATTAGTACAGTTCTAGCAATTTTGAATGATTTTGGAACATACCCATTTTGAATCATTATTGTACCTATTTTTGCTATTATTGAAATTATTTTTTTGTTATTTTTGATACACCTCATAATAATTCTATCCGGACCAGGTGAAGTATCTTCTTTAATAGAATTAATAGCCCAGTTAATATCTTCTACCGAAATCTCAGGAATGTAAAGATCATTCAAATGATATTTCTCTTCAATTGTAATTTTTTCGTGGTACGTCTCCCTGTAATGATTATTACTTTCTTCAAATTTAGATTTGTAGAAATTATATGCTTCATTTGGTTCAATTTCACGACGTTGTTGTTTGTTATTTTCATATATCCTCCTTACCGCCTTTCTTCTTTGATTGTAGTAATAGTATTGTACAATCTGGTGTTCATATTTAACCTTTCTTTGCTCTTTTTTCCTTTTTGAACGACGCTCAGGGTTTGAAGACTTCTTATATGTTTTGGTATTCCTTTTAAAGCCATTCATTTTACGTGCTTTATAGAATTTCCTTGCAGGATGTTTAGGCCCTGGAAGATAGGCTAAAACTTCAACTAAAAAGTTTCCAAACTCGGCAACATCGTGGCTGAACTCTTCATCATTGTAAAACAAATTATCAAATTTAGCTTTCCATTCAACACGTTTCTCAAAAAGTATCATTTCATCCGATTTCTTTTTATATGATTTAACAACTTTTGGCTGATTACAAACTTCTCCAGTAACATGATCTTGGTCTTTATTAATAATTTCTTGGCTTATAATATTACTTCGGTATATTTCAGGATGAGCCTTCCGTATATGTGTAGTAACGCCTTTCTTGTTTTTAAATATTTGCTGACAGTGCTCACATTTACCATCCTGAATTTTACTGTTATTATGACGTGGGTTTTTGGATTTACCTTTCCTACTCAAGTTTGACCGATCATAGATCGGTTCACAATTAGTTTTTGTTTTAAAAGGATATGTGCTATGTATGGAATTATCATTTTCAATTTTAATACTTAAATTTCCAGAGGTATTTCTTAAACTTCTTAAATTATACCTGTTTTCTTCCGGACACTTTGAACATCCTACATCATAAAAGTCTTGAGTGTTTACTACAAAGTTATTTTTAGTTTTATATATCTCTAATCTCCTGTCCTGGGGATAACTTTTCAAAATATACCCATTTTCCGAATCATCTGAGCAACTATCATTTGTTAACATTTATTTAATAATTATGTTTAAAAGACCAACATAATATTAACTTTTCCAAAGTAATAATTTTTGAAATCTTCTTTGCGATAGATGCTCAAATCACTTTCATTTGCGGAAAAAAATAGTTCAGTGCTTCGCTTTATAAATAGTCTTCGTAAATTGCTTAGAACTTCCTTTGATAAAGGTTATCTTCAATACAATTAATAAAAATTTAATTGAAATATACAATGATTTGAAAACAAAACTAATAAATGTCACTGCACATCACAAATTTAAAAATGTTTGTATAACACTTCTGTCATTTATTGAATAATGTTTAGTAGGCTTCATAGACTTCTATGGGAACTTTTAGGTACTAAATATTCTTTTAAATTTCATATAATATGTAAAAATTTAATTTTTAAATTGAACTTTGACAGAAATCACAGTCCAAGGCTACTTTTGATTCACTTGATAATATTCTTGAGACAAATCTGAATGTGAAAAATAAACAGAACCTTCTAGGAAGTCTAAGATTTTTGTAATGTTAGGTAATGGAAAACGATCATCTTCTATATTTTTATTTGAAGATCTGTAATTAATAACAACAGTAAAATGTGCGAAGACCAATTTGATTCGGTTTCTTTGATGATACCATCACTTAACATTTTATCAACTTTGATTTTACATCTGGCTTTAAGTTTAAGCTTACTGTTAGCGCATTGTTTTCTAATAGAAATATATCAACCTATTTGGCACATATTTTTTTTAATTGAAGTGTTCTCTTCTGTATTTAAATTCTTTAGGCTAATTAATTTCAATAATTCTGAACTAACTCCATCTAACGAATTTTAATTTTAATCCAAATGGTACATCAACTTGTGATAATTTAGTCGTAATGGGTTTAGAATTTTTGATTTTTAATTCTTTATCATTAGTATTTAACAATCAAACTGGAATCACATTTAAATTTGATATTGCAATGATTGCTGCATAAAAAACTCCTTCTGAAGTTTCATCTGACAAAATAACACAATCTTCTGCATCATCTATCCAAAAATATTTGAT
The DNA here is from genome assembly GCA_011009095.1 of Ignelater luminosus. Classification (NCBI taxonomy): domain Eukaryota; kingdom Metazoa; phylum Arthropoda; class Insecta; order Coleoptera; family Elateridae; genus Ignelater; species Ignelater luminosus. Next base: position 64,295 of record VTPC01001171.1, read on the forward strand.
GCTCTCACAGGGAGGCGGTATTACTGTAAAATTTTCATATTCTGATTCTAAAGGTATAGTAATTTTTTGAGTATTATGTCGAAAAGAAAAATAAAACTTTTCAAAAGTTATAATTCCTTTGTACTTTTTGAAAAAATCTTATCCTAGAATTCTTCACAACTAAAATTCATGTTGGATGGCATTCTTTATTGTTAACGGGATGTTAACTGAACCAATTGATTTTGTAGATCCCGTTATACCATTTATAGTTATTTGTCTTTCTGTGTTAATTACTGTGTTATTATTTAAAAATTTTTAAACAAATACATTAACTTTACAGCTGTATCCAAAAGAAATAATAAATTATTTGTTTTATATTTTAATCGTGCAAAATTTATACCATTCATGCTTAAAATTATCGGTTCGAATTTTTTAGTCTCGAAAATCGAAAAAATTGATTTTCCTTATTGTATTAGAAGGAGAGACAAAAATTGTTTGTGCGTCAGCGGATTTTGTACTTGTGGTTGTTCAACTTTGGTGTAAAATACTGATTGGCGGTTATGTCGCAGTCTTCCGCGCATACAATTATCTTTTTTTTGACCTGAGTCATTATAAGATTTAGAACGATTTGCATTATAATTTTTAAAATTTTGATTTTTCGAATCGAAATTATTTCTATGCTCTCGAGAATTAAAATTTTGGTTACGTCTTCCACTATTGTTTTCTCTAAACGAACTGTTCCTACGTTTATTGCAATAGAATACAGTGTTGACTTAGACAGTTTATTTCTCTCTCCGTCTTTTTGCAACATATAATTGTTTCCTTTAACAATTCACAATTCTTAATACAAGTGCAGAAAGAATTAATTGCAAGATTTTCATTTACTTTCTTTAATGATTGTAATAAACTTGCATCATTTCCCGCTTGTGTCAAGATCGGTTCCCCTAATCATTTTTCTATTTCCTGCCCAAAATATTCAAAAGATTTATTTAACTTTGAGATTGATGTAATTGAATCGAAAGAGCTGTTATAGATTTTTTAGTTATAAAGTTTTCTCGAGTATCACTAATTAATTCTTCTACTGTATCATAACTTTTATCTAACCTAACATTAGCATTTTCTGATAACTGTGTTTTTAATACGCAATATATTAAATGTTTTCCTTTTTCCGGTTTCAGTAATTTGAAATAGAATGCAATCGAATCTAATAATTGTTTAGTCCTTTCCCCATTTCCATTCATACATGGCAGCAAATTTAAAGCTATTTTAAAATTAAGTGACTTTATGTTTGATTTGTAACCTGATCTATCTTTTAAAATCAGGGACGGATCCAGCGAAGACGTTTAGGGAAGGTCATTTTTCTTTCCAAGCTTAGTCTGTTACATTTTTCCGATTTACATTCACAAATAGGAGAGTACGGAAACTAACGCAACGAATTAGGTTTATATCAATCAAAGAAATTAATATGCAAAAATCGAATTAACAAAGTCAAGAATTAAACTAAAAATTAAATGGATAAAAATTACGAAAGAGAGGGAGAGAGAAAGAGAGAGAGAGAGAGACGTAGGACAAAAAATAAATCATCAATAAACTTCGAAGAGTTTTAGAATTCGAGAATTCTTCTATAATCTTTTCTGTAGGCAATTCAATGTCTATGTGTACGTTCATCAAAGCCAATCCGGATAGACGATCTCAAGAAAGACCTTTCTGCCGAAGCACTGCTAACTGGAAGCGTGGCAAGCAGCTTGAGCAAAGAATGAACGTTGTTATAAACGATTGGACTACAAAAATCCAGAGCTTGAATAGCTGATGTGGGTATTAGAACTTCATTAACCCACTTTTGCCTCCACAAAATTGTTTCATTTGGAAACCTGATACATCCTATTGTCGAATTGACATCTTTAACGCCAATGATTGATTTAAACTTTTTGTATAGGGGGTTGCAAATGCATTTAATCTCCTCGTCAGTAAGTTTGATTAGGCAGTCAGACACGAGTATTGGAAGATTAAAGGCGTTTAAAACAAAATCTGGAAATGGTCCTTTTATATCCACTATGACATTTTCTAATAATGGTATGTATGTTGCGACACGAAAATACCCTTTTGATGATTTTGAATCATTTCTATTTTTGTTTTCTTGACGTGCACAAGTCTTTGGTTTCACCAAATCAATATTGATATGAGAGGCGATTTCTTGGGCATGTGCCCATATTTCATTGAAATTGAAATCGGCTTCTCTTTGCCTGCAGAGCAGAGAAAGTACAGCAAAAAACTCACTTGTGGCATTTTTCAAATCAATTGAAGAATTTTGCAGCGCCACACTGAAAGGTAGAGTTATAGGCAATATGCTGCTTACGCTCATTACAGATATAATAAACTGAGGCTGGCAGAGAGCAATACTCAAGCAAGAAGCTTTGCTGAAAATTTTTAAATTGTGCCATGATGATACTTCTTCCAGAGCAAGAAGTATTTTTGGCAAGTCGGATGCAAAATGCAGAACACTGTCATGCTTTCCTACTCACCGCGTCTCGCACAATTTAGAAATTTATTTCCACAAACATTTTCTATTACTAAGTTGCGCTTTGGATAGGAAAAAAAAGCAACATCTTTTATTGTTCCTATGACATTTCTAACATCTTGAAGCTTGTTTGATGACGAAAGCGAGTTATTTAATTTGTGACTGAAACATGGCGTTTGCAACGCTCGATTTACCACCATTTGCATTTGTTCCATCGCACCACATACATTGGACATCATCATCGAACAGCCGTTTGTACCTATTTTCACACAGTCATCAAATGAAACAAGGAAACTCTGCAATTTGCCCAAAACCAGCTTCCCAAGTTCCGTACCCGTTAGAGAGAGCTTATTAGCACTTTTCATTAATTCTTGACTGTTACAAGTACTTTATCAGTGTCGTCAGAAGGGTGATCAATCGCTTCAGTGCTCACTTGCTTTTGAAGATCTTCAAGAACATCGACAAAGCCAACAAAGTTTTACTTGACCTCGGTGAACATAGCGAATGATGAGACTCAGCTGTGATTTTTGAGACAGATCTGATGTTTCATCAAAACAAATTGAAAACATTCCAGCCTTATTTACTTTCTTTACTATATCGCCTACTATAATCTCGCCGCAAATCTTGATGAGTTTATTCTGAATGTTCTTGCTGATATAAGTAGCACGAGAAGAAGAATTTCTTAAATGTTCTTCCAGCGTAGAATCATCACAAGCAATGCGATATCGCAGAAGTTTACTAAACTTGCCTTCATTGGTGATTCTACTAAACTCATTATTGTTGGCACACACGCCTTGGTCCTCCAGTAAACTGAGAAGCACGCCATCATATCTATGTTCACGGAAAGGTATTCCTTGACGGCCTAAAAAAATCTCACTTTCGATAATGGGTTTTAGTCTCTCCCGATATCTTGTGATCTCCAAAAGACGATGCTAATTAATTTGATTGGCGATATCTTTTTTGGGGTTCCGGTAGCTAAGGAGGAATGACTCTGCATCTTGTAGTGCTCTCTTGTTCATGTTGAACAAGATCGCCAGTTTTCCCAAGAAGATCTTTGAATGATTTTAGCGGTTTTGTGACTACTTCTTGAAGTGGAGTTGCCTTCTCGCTACTTGCTACATGTCCTGGTATAAACCATGGACAAAATTTGCACAAAAGTCCCTGAAGGCTTGGGGAATAAACCAACCAACCATTGAACGTTTTCAAATGATGGAATTGTAAATAACGGCGGGTTTCTCTGTCGTTTCTCATCTGAATGACAAACGGAAATTTGTAATCACGTGAAGGCCACCATGGATTTTCTAGCAGCTGGCATTTGGTATAATCATCTATCTGTTTTCCAATATATGTACCAATCTCATAAGAGTACGTTTGCTGGACACAATCTACGCTTTCTGACTGTGATATTACATCGGATGGAATCAGGCTCGATGACGGTGATGAAATCTTAGATGTAGTAGTATTGCTGGAATGTGAAGACGAGTCGGTTGGCATCTGTAAAAACACGTTTTGTAAAAGCTTTTTTGATTATTTTCAACAAAACAAAACAAATGATTTGACTTCTACATACAATGCTTTAAAACTATTCATACCTTTCATTAAAATTTAATTTCCATTGCACTAGCACTTTTAGCACAAAATTGACCTTTACTTTTTTACTTTTCACTTCATTTAACGCATCTATAGTTTCCTGACTTCTTGCAATTTCTTTTCGTATGGTTTCTTCAGATTGGATTAGCGTTTCTTCCACGTACAAGATAAGATGGGGCACGTTATTAAAATTATTGCGAGGACTCCTGTTACTTCTAATGTAGAAAACTTTTTTGCTGTATTTTTTTCTTGCGGCGCTTCAGTTCTCTCTTTGTTACCTGCTTGAGCTATGATTACTTTTCGGTCTTTCTTTGTGAGAAGATTTTTCATTTTTAGCAATAATTACACTTTATTTTAACTTTTACGACACGACATTGTTTTATAGTTTTCGCAATAATTTTTTTTTCTAAATCGAAAACGCTATGGGTAAATTTTTATTTAGAAACATGAGATATATTTTTTTCTATTTATTATAAAAATGTTTCTTCTATTATCTACACATATTTGCAGGTTTGTTTAATAACTATATTTCTTTAAAACATCTGTCTTTCTTTACGTATCCATATCGACTCCTTACATTACCAGTTCATATTCCTATTCTTATTAAGAATTTCTTGCAAACAGCAAATTATTTAGATTAGCAAGTAAATTATTATAAGTAACTGTAATTGTAATTAACGAAGTTAAATAAATAAAAAGAAAAATCAAACATAGATTTACGTAGATCTACATCTACCAACTTATCACTACAGGACCAAAGTATTGGCCATATTGAGAGTCTTAGACTTCAGATTAAAGGATCTTAGGAAAAACTTTTTTGTGTGGTTTTTAAAAACATAAAATTTAGAATTTCAAGTTAAAAATAAAAAGAAAATAAATAAAAGCTCTATAGGATCAAACGTAGAATAAAATACTGTAACGTGCTAGAATTTTGTCTTGTGTATTATGTCACAAATTTTATATGAAATAGTCTTGAAAATTAATTTTTAAAAGTTAAGCTTCAACTTGAACCATTCTGTAACCTCCACAGTCTTCCCTTTAAAGTCAATAAAAAACCAGACATTCCTAAAAGAAAAAAACAATTATGGATGTATATTTATGAATTCATATTTATGCTTTTCAGCTTAAATTTACTACACGCTCATTAAAATAATCAAAACTATTCTCGCTAGTAATATTTTACTTGTTTCGTGTACGCTGCAACGAATTGCAGAAGAGCACGAGAAATAAATTACATTCTTGACCTTTGCATTATGCAATAGATTTCCTACTGTAATGGTCAGATTTAATTCTATTTTACGACAAGGAAATCGACATAGAAAAAAGAAAAAGCTTACAGTAATATATTATTCAACCTATAATAATAATAATAAGAATAATAATAATACCCCATTTTTTTTATATTATTAAATAAGATTTATTTTACAGATTTCACCATCACCTCTCGCTTGCGGATCAACTCAGTCACCACTACCATCACCAACCCCTAGTCTCCGAAGACCCAGTAGTGCACTTTTACATCCCGACCATGCTCGTTTACTCCGTTTGCACCCTTTGTCATCTCCAGAGCAAACATCGATGGAAGACATGTCCGAAATTCAAAACGGAGTCGTAGCTTCGGCATCTTCTAGTACAACTTCTTCCTTAACTTCAGTAGCAGCTGCTGTGGCAAGTATGGGATCGAGAGCGAGCGACCCCAGCGACAGCAGGAGAAGATCCTCGAATATGTCGGCGAGATACTCGTTGTTCGATGCGCTGGATTTAGAATACGCCCTTTTAAGAGCGGCGGCAAGAGGAAGTGTGGGGCCTTATTCATTAAGCGAAAGCTTACATAAACTAACGTTTACACAAAGTTTAGCTTTCCCTGCTTTAGCGAGAGGATTAGCAGGTAAAAGTAGGCGTTCAAGACAAAATAGTAGTAGTCGGCCACTTAACCCTACAGAAAGTGGCTTAAATGCCTTCGCGAAGGTTGTCACAGCCTTAGTGTTAGTTTTGGTGAGTGTTCTAGTTTTTGCAGTGGTATATAAGTTTGTGAGGACGTGAGGAATACTTCTTGCTCCAATGGGGGCAAAACACGCTTCAATGACGAGAGCTAATGTGACCACATTAACAGGGTATAGAAATTCAGGAGACGTTACGTGAAATCAATGAAGGCATTAGCGGCATGATGGTTGTGAAGCTATACGGAATTGATTGATATTTAAGAAATTTCGATGGAGATCAGAATTATTTTAAATGCATTTTAACGAGTACATCTTATTACATACGGTCTGTTCTTCCTATCAGAAAGCAATATACTGTCGGAATAAGTTTTTGTCAACAAGCTGCTCATTGGGTTGTAAAGTGCACTCGATACAATTAACTCTAAGAACTGCCAGATTATTGTACTAATTAATCTAATTTATTGCTTTACATTTTACTCATACTTATGCATTGCCTTACTGAAAAAGGTAGCCAATAATCTTTAACCATTAGCTAAACAAAGTTTGATGTGAAATATTTATGTTTTATCGCAAGAACTGATATTATCGAATCATTAATGTTTGTCATGGTTATTATTTCGTAATGTTATAAGAGATATAATATTATTATTATTATGTATTTAACTATGATGTGAGTGAACATTTATGGCCTAAGTAATTTCTAATTATAAACATAAAGAACGTATTTTTAACACAGTTCAATAATATTATTGTTGTAAGTGAAAGAATAAATTTTAACCTATTATTCAATTCGATTTTTATACGATTGTAAAAGTGTAATTTAAGCCAACCTTATCATTATCATCGCCGTGCCTCAAACATTTAGTTGTTTGATACCATTACTGTTAATTTTTGTACTGGACTCTAGTCAAGAATTTCCTGATTAGATAATAATTGATATGGAGTTGGCATTGGAATACCAAAAGATAACATTCAAATGGTGTAGCTACATTTTTAAAATTATTTTCTACCAAAAATCAAAAATTTAACTAAATTTGTTGGTATACTATAACTACTACTAAATACAGCTGCCTTAAATTATTTGAAACAGGAAATATAATGTCTACCTACCTTTCAGTAGCTGATTTTCTTGTTATTTCTCTATCTTGAGTAAGTTTCATACTTACCTTTTTTTTCTTGCGTCAAAAAATGTTTAAAATGCATACGTGTAGTTGTCGTTACTTTTTATGCGAGCCTCAAAAAAAATGTGGAATAAACAGTGTTATCATATTTTTAGCTAACACCAAGGGTGAGCTAACTTGAACAACTAGAAGCTCAAACCTCAAAGCTAAAGCTGTTTGCAAATTAGTTCTTGCTAATAAATTTGCGTCTATATGAGCAAATTCTGCCCGGAGGTCCAAATGTGCGCATTCCCGGGTCAGACCATGACTATTTATTTTTTTTTTGCTTGCTTACTCTTCTAGCTTCACAGGATCCTACTTAAAATATTTCTGCCATTTGCAAGTAACGCTTGTGTGTTAAGTATCTCTTAGCTTGCGATACACGTTGAGCATTGCTCAAATCATTCATTCAAAAGGAAAGATTCTGTAACTACCCCTTGTCAAATTAGAACTATCTTACGACAAAATTTTAATTTCCTTTAAAATATCTGTTTTGTCTTTTCCATCTACTTTTATTCATTTGACTAATCCAAGGTTACCTATTTTCTTGTTTTATTTTTCTAGTTATGGCAGTTTAGTTATAGTCTTGTAGTAATACTCTCCTCTAATGCATTTTATGTATTTTTCCGTGTCTTAATTTGTTTTTTTTATTACCTTTGTTTCCTCTAATTTTATACGTTCTGTATTCCATTTTATGGCCTCTTCTTTTTTTTAAAGTTAAATCATTCAAAATTTAGTCCAGAGTAACCTAAGCCTTTTATATTTAATTTGTACACCAGTATTTGCATGTCTTGTGGCATTTCTAAGTGTATGTTACGCAGAAGATCTAACAAGGTAATTTTCTTCATTGGCCCTATTTCTTGCTGGTTCCTTCTTCCTTTTCTCCTAACTACCATGAGATTCTTTATTTTGGCATGCTGACTGAATTATCTTCTAACGTTTGAATTTCAAAAATTGATAATGAGCGTTACAGCTTGTAATGTGATCTTAAAAGATTGCAAGGTTAGCAATTTATGTAGCTTTAACATATGCAGCACGTGTTCCACAATTTACGAAAGTGACCTCTTCTTGTTCCTTCTTGATGAGCTTTATATAAACAGACACCTTTCATTCAAAGTAAATTAGACTTCATTTTGTCAATTGTTTGTCTATCACACTATATGTAATTTCTTAATTTTTAGCCTTTTGTAAAACTTTAAAAACAATTTTGAAGGTTTTCACTTCGGTTGTTCTTTAATTGTCTATACTTCACATCATCTGCCTATTCCCTTTGTGTCTTTTTTGTTAACGTTTTTATTTCACCATAGTTAATTCAGTAAACCTATAACTTCTTGTTTACTTTCCATCATTAAATATGTAATCTTATCAACCTGATTAGCATTTCAAATGTGTTGTTAAAAGGCAAAGAACTATTTTTGTAATTAGGTTTGAAATCTCTAACTGCTGCTGCATCTGAACGCTCAGTTCAATGACATCAAGGCAGTATTCACTGGACTAGCAAGTACGAAAGTCCCTTGGAGGAGACCTCAATGCACAGCAACCAACAGTGCCTAGTTTGCTTAACAATACAGCTCGTGGTCAATATGCAGAGGATTATTGCGAGTTTTGCTTCTTTAGAATAAAAGAGGCATATAAAAGCAATTCTGCTGGAAATCTGCTGGTCAACACGATGATATTGTATAGGAGAGCAGACAGTAGAACTGAAGACGAAAAAGTTCATCAAGTTTTGATCATCTTCTATCTTCCATTGTAAAAAGATGTTCAAGTCATTCCATCAGACTTTCTTCTTCTACACTATGACGTCCGGGTGCCCCAGCCGTTTAGGCGAGAGAACGTTTGAAGGCAGGACGTTTAGACGCGAGGACGTTTGGCAGCGAGCTTGTTTAAAATTTGTTTTATTTTGAGGTTAGCAAGATGCAAGAAAATACAATGATGTCAACATATAACAATAATTTTGAATCCAGCCACCTCAAAATAAAAGAAAATAAAAATGATATCTGGACACGCTTTTAAAGTTAATCCGTCTATGGGTTTTCGCTTTCTTTTTCTTTTATTGTCCGTGCATTACTTCCATAAAAGTACTGCTCAAATCATCGTCTGTCTTACTTACTTTTTGCTCTTTCTGTTAGTCCTTTTATACCTCACAATAAGAAATTGAACAAACCTATAATTCTACGGGTTTATCGTTTGTTTGCCTATACTGTCTTTATTTCCCAGGTATGTAAACTTATGTACTAGTTGTTTTACGTTGGTTTCATTGTTTATTGTATCGGAATTAATCAACAACGAGGTGTTCCGTTTTCTCCAAGTTAACTAGTAGTCTCTATTTTTGGTATTCCGTATACAATAATCTCAGGGAAGCTTTCGTAAACTATAGATCTTGAGCTACAATTTTTTGATCATCCGTAAAATTCGGTGTGAACAGATGCGTTTCATTAATTGCAATGCCTATTCCCTGACAGGAACGCTTACAGACTCTTAATGTTATTATAACGAAAAGACTGAATAAGAGAAGAACGCATCTAGACAGTCTAGTCATATTCCAATTGTTTTACAAGCTTTATAAAAGTGACATAAACATCATCACTTTTACTGATTATCTTTTCTAAGAGTTGGTGCAATGTAAAAGAAGCCAGACGTAAAACACTTTTTACTAGAGTCTCCTTAGGTCTAGTATTTCAATAGTTGCTTAACTTTAACTACATAAGCTCTATTGCGATGGATATACGAGATATGTAAATAAAATAATGGAGACTAATTTTATTATTCAATTGAAATTACAATTTCACGTTGTCTCTTTGAAAGTAACTGCCTTGAAAAGCCACACAGCTATAGAGACGATTTTTTGACCTTTCATAGCATTACTAGAAGTCGGATACTAAAATTACCTTCAGCTAGTCGGTTGCGGCAGTTTTAATGTCTTCTAGTGTCCCAAAATAACGTCCTTCGAGGTGATTTTTCAATCTTGGAAAGACACAAAAGTCCCAAGGACTCCACTCGGGGGAATAAGAAAGCTGAGGAGCCACAGAAATGTTTTTACTTGCCAAAAACTCATTAATTGAAAATGTAGTGTGACAAGGAGCATTGTCGTGATGCAGCGCCGAGATGTTCTTCATGCTGGGTCTCGCACGCATTACGCTTTTATAAAATCTTTCAAGAACTTCTCGGTAAAATTGTTGGCTTTGAGGCACAAAATCTTTGTGGACGATTCCCTGGCTATCGAAAAACAAATTAGCATGGTTTTGATCTTCGACTTGCTTATTATTGCTTTTTTGGCCTTGGTGATCTTGAAGTGTACCATTACTGGCTCTAGCGCTTTGTTTCCGGGTTGTACTGAAAGACCCAAAACTCGTCACCAGTAATGATACGTTTCAGAAAGTGAGGTTCATTTTCAATCTACTCCAAAATGTCAAGGTATGTATCCCTCCAATTGTTCTTTTGTTCCTGTAAAAGGTTTCTCAGAACTATTTTTGCGCAGATTTTCCTGATTCGCAAATCGTTGGTCAAAACAAAAATTCAACTGTTCCTCGATCATTCTGACTGTCAAGTGACGATCAGAACAGTTGCAGGCCTTCTTCTGAGAGGTTCATTCCTAATCTGTTCTCTTTCTTAAACAACCTTGACAAAACATTGTTCCCATAGTCCAGTTGAAGCTTTGCAAAGGCTTGGTGTCGCACTGTGACCAAGTCTGAGCAAATTTGATAGCACAACGTTGTTCGAAATTGATATAACTTTTTTTCAGAACGCGATAGAAAAGAACAGTTTACGAAAACAATTCCTACGGATAACCAAATGACTCTACAGAGTTTAAATTCCTACTGATGGAGCATGACATTTTGACCCATCTTTCTTCTAAACGGATAGTCCCCAGTGTTGCCGCACCGAACGCTACGTTGCCATCAGTTTATTTACATACTTCGTAATTGAGGGAATGGCTTGCAATAGTTGTGTGTATAGAAATAAAATTATAGTTAAAGTAGTTTATAATTTTTTTCCAAATGAAGTTATTTTTTCAATTTGAGTGAGTTCAACAGTAATGTCACCTGCTCCAGATGTTCTCTTTCTCTCCTTTTTTCTTCTTAGTTCTTTCAAAATATTCTAAATCTTAACAAGATTATTCAGAAATTTCAGTTTTCTTGCAACTAGCACTATGCCCCCAGAAAATCTTGATAGGTGACTAGCTTACTCCTAGGTTTTTTGGGTTAAAGCTATATGAATTAAAATCAATATAAGGGAGCAAGAAAATCATACACAATAGATGACTTTGTAAAGAGCAAATAGGCAAAATCCAAGAAGTCCATAAAGTCTTTTTAAACAAACTTGATTAACGTTTTTCTTCTATAAACGTAGAGAAAATAAGTATCTGTGTTCAAGAAAGATTTATGCTTAAATTATGATCCAAAAAGCAAAAGCAGGGCAAGATTTGAAAACATGAACAAGACAGTTAAAGCTTCAAAGACTGTATCAGCATCTTTGCATTTTGAGTAATACTTGCATCCTGATACACGATGAAATGTAAAAAAGTGACGCTGAATATTGTACCACCAAAGATAAAGACAGAATGTCAAGCAAAAAACAATTTGATCAGCAATTAGTGATTTGGCAATCAGTCTGTTCTTGTATGTTAATCATTAAAGGCGTGATTAACACAAAAATCGAAATCTGCAAACATCTTGAAAAACTGTTGTTTCCATTTTTAAGGAAGCATGAAAGTAATTAATTTTTGTTTTGCCCATCAGGGCCGGCCCCAAACGTTAAGCTAGTGAAGCAACAGCTTCAACTCACAAAAATCAGTAAAGGGGGATGTAAACTGCACACCCGAAATAAAAATGCAATAAATCGTTTCAGAAGTTCTCTTCCAACATTCAAAACGGGCTGAAAATGCAAAATCTTTTGCAACCATAATCAGGATGGTTTCTTGTCCTGTGGTAAATCACAAGACTTTTCTTCTCTTTTTTCGACTTCACTTCTATAGGATAAAATTGCATTAAACTCTGACTTTCCTTTGCCTAGAGTGGTATCCAGGAAACTGGGTGTTTTGTAGCCGATGACAAATTCGAATAACTGCGTCAAGAAGACGTCTACTTTGCTATTAAATAACGCCTTTTTCACATGATATGGCATTTTGAACTGTAACAGTATGACATAACCAATAAATCACGTGGATTGGACGTCACTCTTCTTTAGCATTAAATTGCTTCTATGTCGGAAGGTTTCTAACACAACGTGGTGCGCAAGAACCTAAAGCTGTTTCGAGGCGCATTCAATCTTGTTGGTTACTATTATTAAAAAAATAATTGAGTATCAGTGAAAGACGAATTTAGAAAACCTTTAATTTTTTTTATTTTTGT
>VTPC01001171.1:77235-127057 GCA_011009095.1 Ignelater luminosus
TTTTTCTTGAATTAAAATTGAAAATGTTTACGAAACTGTGGTTATGCCATTTATATATATTACTACTAACAGTAGACTACAAATCACCATTTTCTGAATAAGTCACGTGTTGTATTTATTTATATTTTGATGTTGATTGATACTAAATTAGAAGCTTTTTGAGAATAAAAATAATTGTAAGCGTATTTGATAGGAATGCTATCTAATTGGGACCTAAATTATTTCTAAATTAGTGCCCTCAGTTTATATTAACAATTTTATAATTCCAATTAATATTTGATTAAACTAATGACACTAATTTGGAAACATCATTGTGCTTTATATTTAAATTCTGAAGAAAACCATTCAGTATTTAATGCAATCAATTAATTTTTTATTCTAAATGTTAGAGGGTCTACTGTATTTTTTAACATACTGGTAGATTCTTATTTTAGTTTTTTCCAAGCAAAAACATAAAAGAATTCATCGAGTATATTTTTTATTGTTTTATAGCTCATACACAATTGTAAAATTTTTCAAAAATATTTTCTCATATTGAGAAAATAAATAATAAAAATTATTTTATGCTTGAAAAGCTGTTTGTAGAAGAATTATATTTTAATAGTTGCACAGTGGTCAAGAGGAATGATAAAAGTAATTAATAAAAACAATGTTAAAAGTCTACTCCTTTAATATACCCACTAGTATATAAAATTGAAAATTATCCAGAAGAAAGACAATGTTGACCATTGCAACGTGCAATTAGTTTTAAAAAAAGTATATTCATGTTAAAAAAGTATTTTTCCTGTTTATGCAGTTAACATATTTGTATGTCTGTTATAATTATAACAATATAATATTATGTAAAGATAAAAAATTAATATATAAAAATGTTACACGTAATAAAAAAAAATATCACGTGTTAAAACCAAATATATTCTTGTAATATGACAATCAAAGTATGAATACAGTATCATATTAATACATATTAAAACATGTTTATCATTCGCTTGTTGTGGCTGTTTGAAAATTATTTATTTGACAATAAATAATAACTTTAATAATTTTATTTTATTTCTTAAATATTATAAAGGGAGATTACTTATTATTCATTAGGAAAGATCCTAAAATTCTTAAACTTTATTATTAAATAATGTTCTATAATAATAAATACATATCACGCTAGAGAACTCCCAACTTAAAGCAGTCAGATGTTAGTGTCTTTCAATATCACATCAATAATACAAAATAAGTCTCCTCTAGAAGCATTTTAATAATCTAATATTTTGATCCCATCGTGCAAGTATTAATGTATCTTGATAACTATAACTTTTGAGCCAACAAAAAAAAACATGGTGGCGCCACTAAAACATAATTTTATTAAAACATCCCCTCATAATATTATTTATTAGAGGATTAAATTAGGCCAAATTTATTATATTTACAAAATCCACATTATTATACCACCACTGTTTTAAATTATTAATTACACGAAAAGCTTTTCTCGTTCAGCCAATCTCCTTAATTAATTTGATGGAACAGCCAATTATGAAAATTTCTTAATGGGATTTAAATTTCGAATCCAAAAAATAATTTATCCACAGATTATTATTAAAATAGAATTTTCTATGAGTTTCCTTTTTACCTAAACACCGATAACTAATATCTATGATTGATAGGCGATTGCATCGTGATTGAAATTATTAATGAAGGGAGACTAATTGTAAGTAAAGTATTACATCAGTTACTGGGCTAAAATTAATAGATTGTCCGCTATTTTTAAAACTATTCCTTAAATTACGGTTCGCACTGGTTTAATAATAGGGCATTCTCAGAGCCACCTTTCTCACAAACGTCATCACTAATAAGGGGTTGTGTAGATGCGACGCCATCTATATCACTAGTAAAAGCATCGTCATCGCTTTTATAGCCTTCGCCGGTTGAGCATTCGATAACTGTTTTATCGTCCGACTTCTGACTTTCATGAGATTCCTCTTCTTCCGTTACAGTTTCCATTGTGGAAATTCCTAATATAGGTGAGACCGGCGCCGTTGGGGGTGTTATTTTTCCAGCTTTACCTAACAAGTAGTAGGTCATTAATTGTCCTTTTCCTTTCACTGCTACCAGGCCGCGCTGTTCGAACTGATAACCAAAATGCTGCAATATTTGGCAAGTCTCTTCTGTTACCTGATCAATAAAATTGGTATACTCCCCGATAATATCTCACAATATAAGCAACTTACTTGAATACATCCCGCTTTCCCCGTACTTTCCATTCTAGACGCTACATTCACGGTGTTACCCCATATATCGTAGTGGGGTTTTCTAGCTCCTATCACACCGGCTGTTATAGGCCCATGATTGATACCCAATTTTAAGACGAAATGATTGAAACTTTGTTCGTTGATGCTTTGCAAGGCTTTCTTCAATTCTAAAGCGAATTCTACTAATAGCGCTAAATGCGCCCATCTCACTGTAATGGGGTCGTCTGGCTAAAATATAAACATTTATTTTATTATATACATTTAAAACCTTATTGTTTTGGTGGATAATCGGCTTACCTTGACATAGCGAGAAGGATTTAGGCCGCTTGCTGCCATGTACGTAGATCCAATCGTTTTAATTTTTATTATGTCTTGAAACTGAGGCAATTCTAACAGCTAAAAACAGACAGATAGAGACATAATTAAACAATAACCACACAATTATCAAAGAACTACTTTTACAGAAAGTGTTTTTCTAACGACCCGACCCTCAAAAAGCTCCCATTTCGGCAAAAACAATTAGTACATGTAAATGAAGCTAAAAACGTTTTAATTTAACGAGTCTTAAATTGGAAAGGAGAACTTAAACAAGGAAATTCTATTATGGAATTAAATAAATATTTTAGTTGAAGTCTTGAATAAACCGTAAAATATGGAAAAAGCGTAAACCGTTTTAAAAATTTAATGGTCTCCAGCGGAAGATTATTGTGGTTTATGGACGTTTTTAAATTAATTGGGCCCTACTGGCGAAGAATGCGTTTAAATTATTTCAACTGGACTTAGCGTTTATTGTATTTTTTAGTAAATTTTTGAGTGAATTTACACACTTCAATATAACAATTATAGATGTCAACACAATCTTGAATTAAGAATCTTTAATAAAAGTTAAAATGTAAAGTATTGTAAATTTACATTACGAATAGGACAAGAGAGTCACGTTAGTTTTATACTACTTGCTCTCACGTAATAAACTTTCCCATGAGTGTAACAACATGAATTAATAGGAAACACGAAATATAAAGTGATATCTGAAAACAAGTCTCGCTTTGGTGGAATTTCTATTTTATACCTTACTGCATCCAGTTTCTAACACAATCATTTGCTAACTATGTAAACGTACGCAGATAATGCATTCAGGAGCAGAACTGGGATGTAATGTTTTAAAGAAGCAAAAAGGCTCAATGTTTTCTTTTTTTTGCTGTACGTCTCTGTTGAATATTTTATTATAAAAAAATCATTTCTCTGGCAAACTGATAATACCAAAGGCCAACTTAAACAGAATGAGCTCAAACCTATTTTACATACTTATGTACTGTTGCTCCTAAGTACTTTAGCTGTCTGATTTGTTGTAACTTCTCCCATTGTACTTTAAGTTTCGTTATTTCAGGTTTGCTTGTTATTGTCAAAGTTTTTTCTAAATTTATTTTTAGGTTATACTAGATCAGTATCTCATTTTCATTATTTCCAAAGAGGAGTAGGTTATCAGCATATAATTCGGTTTTTTTCTACCGCTGTCTTACCTTCCACTCTCACTACGTTCGCTGTTTTATCATAAAGACTTTATTAAAGTTTTTTTGTCTTTTATTCATGATTTTCTATATTTTTTCTCTGTTAACACTTTTTCTAGGTCTATTTCATATACCTGTAGCTTCTTATCCGGAACCGGAACTCTCTGCGCGATTTGCCTCTAGTCCTACTCAAAATTCCACCTATGTGTCATCCATTCCAATTTCTATTTTAGGTCTAAGCTTTTTCTTCTATTATTCCGTCATATATTTTATACGCGACGTTCAATAGTGTTAGTTCTCTAGTATTATTGCAATTCGTGCATTTTCCTTTTTTATAAATCGGTACTACTACTGCTGTACTCCAGACCTTGGGTATCCAGTACTTATCTCATTTATACCGGGAGCCTTCCCTACTTTAATTTTATTTATTGTTTTTATAACGTCACCTATTTTATTATTGCTGTAGTATTTTTCTTCCTTGGTGATTGGTGGTAGTGTTTTTCTTTGTTGTTCTTAATATATCAATGTAATATTCTCTCCGCTTCCGGTACGAGTGGAGAAACCATATATGCGATTGCTCCATAAATAGCACCCAAAGCTGGGAGTTTTCGAGTGTATAACACAAAAATAGTAAGTGAAAGTGTTTTTAGGATAGGAATCAAATGATTAAAAGGAAAATAAAATAAAATAAAAGTACACAGAATTAACGATACAAATGTATAATAGCACATAGTGAAGTGCGCGAGTTGATCGGGATCAAGCGCTTATTTCTTTGCAGCGATGATAACGCAAAATAAACAGAAAGGGAACAGGTTCGTGCTAGGATGCACAAGATAGCGACGATGATTACACCACCGACGAGGGAAAACGAAAGAAACCCTCGGAAAATCAATCAGTACTTTTTTGGCATAAGCACAAAAGCTAAAAGATCATCAAACAAGAGTGAAAAAGGCAAAGATAAATTGAAGAAAACAATGTAAATGATTCAGAGACTACAGCAAACAATGAAGAGTGAGCTGCAAGAAATAAGGAAAGAACAGAAAATTGAAAGAACTGAAACAAGAAACAAACAGATTAAGAAAGAAAACCAAAAACTAAAAAAAATTTGAACACACATAAAAAAATTGAAAGCATGGAAAACGAAAAAAAAGAGGAATAATGTGGTTTTGCAGGGACTATTCATAAATTCAAATGATAACGAAGCAGTGCAGAATGAAATGCAAGTATTTATTAAAAGAAGCTTAGAGGTACATACGTAGATATTGAAATAAAAAGAGCAAAAAACTAGAAGAAAAGACCTGCTTGTTAGAATTAGCAAATACAAGCTACAAATGTTTGGTTATGAAGAAAAAGCTTAAATTAAAAGATATTAAAGAACATAGAATATATGTAAACGAAGCTATGAGCAAACAACAGAGAATTGTACAGAAGCCAATAAGGATCAAATCAAAGGAAGAAAAAAAAATTTACTCAAAATAGAATTACTAAAGCTAGCAGTAAATGAAAAAGGGTAGAGATGGAATCGAGAGATGAATGCCTTTGCAAATTAAAAAAAACAGTATCACAAATATTAAGAAGCACCAACGGCCAATGGGAAACGACAAAAAGCGAGGGAAAAGACTAATAATATTATTAGATAGCGCCAGACAAAATAAAGATGGGGTAAAGACACGGACTACTATAAAGACTATTAACAAAGACACAAGAAATAGGAACCGATAATCAAAATGGAAGTAACAAAGAAAAGGAAGAAAATGGAGAAATAGAGAAGGCACCAATCTGGGTACATGAAATGTTAGTCTAAATGAAGTGAAATAAAATGAAAGTGTGCAAAACCTATACCTTATCAATACAAGGAAAAACTAACAAACATAATTGAATGAATAAAAACTCCATAGAAAAAATGGATAAGAAAACAGCATTGAGAAATAAGATGTTTCAAACGGGAAAGGATAGAGATATGAAAAATTATTATAAACAAAGAAAAAAAGTGAAGAGTATGTGTCGATTACTCAAGAGGAGGTATAAAGTAGACGAGATAGAGAACATGAAGCAAAAATATAAGAATAAAGAAAGCAGAAACTTTTATAAGTACGTAAAGAACATAAGAACAAGCTATCAGAGTAAAACAAGAGTAAAAACACACTGGGAGCAAAGAAAGAATACTAAACACATAGAAAGAATATTATCAGGAGCTCCTGAATGAAGATCTAGAAGAGGTACCGGAATTAGAAAATGAATTACCGTATTTGGATATACAAACAGAAACTACAAAGGGAGATATAGAAGAAATTATACATACTATGAAGAATCAGTCCGGAAGAAATAATATTACGACAGAAAACCTAAAACATGGAGGAGACCTGATACAAATGTAATCTATAATTTGATTAAAGAAAGAATACCACAAGAATGGAAAAAAGTGAACATAATTCCCACCTGCGAGAAAGGAGAAGAATCTGAAAAATAGCTGTCCTGGACGTAACCTACAAACTTTTCGCTACACTAATAAAATGCAGTGTAGAAATAAGAGCTAATAAGGGAATACCAGGATCGCTTCCAGAAAAGATCAACAAGAGATCAAGTATTCACACTAAAACAAATTCTGACAGGATATTACAAATATCAGATATCTGCAAACGTGCTGTTTATAAATTTTAAGTGTGCTTATGATACAATGAGCAGATGGAAGCTAATTGAAATGTTAAAAGAATCTGAAATACCTAGAAGGTTGATTACTATTACGCTAGAAAATACAGTAAATGGTAGATTAATAGCTGATTTTGAGGTAAAGAGCGGGTTAAGGCAAGAAGACCTACTGTCCACGGTCTTGTTTAATCTTGTTGTGGAGAAGATAATAAGAGAAAATAAAGCTAACACAAAAGGAAATTTATGTACTAGGAGTCAACAGTGTCTTGTGTATGCGGACAAAGTAGCCTTATTAGCTAGAAATAAAAAATGGGTAAAATGGGGTTGCAGATCAATCTAGAGAAAATCAAATAAAAACCAGAGGTAAGGAAAAGTAATATTGAAGGTGCAAATAGAAAAACAAAGCTAAGTAGAAAGCTATATATACTTGGGAGTTCTAAAAGCGCTTACAGTGGGTAGATCACCTGGAAAGAATAGCTAGCAGTAGACTAGTTAAGGATGTAGAATGGGAAACACCAGTAGGAAATTGGAAAAATGGCAGGTCAAGATTCAAATGGTGAGAGGCAATGCTGGAAGATTTAAAGTCCAAGGAAGTTAGAAACTGGAAACGGACAGCAAGAGATAGAAAGTAATGGAAAAAGGTTACTCAGCGATGAGCCTAAATGGCCTGTTAAAGCTATGCATATTATAATATTCGCATTCTATACTTTTCTTCAATCAAACTTTTTCCTCCTTTGTCTTTTACACTTTTAGTGAGCTCTTGTTTTCTTTCTTTAGTCCTTTTTGTGTAGGGAGTAACAGTTTGAAGTTGCCAACGGAATTTCTTCTACATTGTTTCTTTGAATTCCTCCTAAGCTTTAGTTTTTGCGTTTTTGAGTTAAGTTTTAACATTTTCTCTTTGTTTTCTGCGACTTTATTTGTGCCCAGATATTTTATCCACAGCACTTTTCTTTTTTTAGCCTCCTCCTTCATTTGAGAGTTCTACCATCTAGTTTGCTATTTTCTGTTCGTACACTCCGCAAGTTTGTATTACTAAATTTTTCAATTCTTACCACAATTCGGGTTTTAGAGTTTCCTTATATTCAACGATTTTGTTTGGTTACTATCTTTTTATACATCTTCTGTTCTCTTCTATTTTTTCTTTCCCCTATCCTTTTCTTTGTTATTATTAGTTTCTGTTTTCATAGAGTCTACTACTAGTTGGTACACTTCTGTAAATTATCAAATGTCCTCCATCCAATTCTACAAACCTCTTTTTTTCTTTTTTTGGTTTCCTAATCGCTAATATATCCTGTTTTGCCTCTTTCATTACTTTATTTATTTCCATTTCTTTTACATTTATGCTGCTTATACTCAATTCTTCATATACTCCACGTTTTTTTATTAGAAATCTTAGTTTTGCTCCTACCTTGTTTCTTTACTGTTTCGTCAGCGCTTAGCTACCCGCCTATCTGTCTTATTCTGTCTTGCGTTGTTTTTAACTTTTGTTACTTTTTGGTTTGGTTTCGGTTTTTATTTTGGTCCTTTCCGTTAACTATCTTATCTAGTTTTTTCTTTTTGCGCTTTTAGTTATTTTTCTCATTTGTTCTTCCAAGATCTCTCGATTTTCAACAACAATTCTTTTCAGGTTCGTACTTTTGTTTTTCTTTTCAATATCTGCCATCATGTATACTTTATTACCTATTATCAATTTGTTGTATCTTAATCTTATGTTCTTTATTTCTTGCTTTATTCATTTGTCGTATTAAAGTTTTCTTTTGTCTTGTATGATATCAATCCATATATCTGTGCCATTGGGGTTTTTTCTGTTCTTCAGGATCTTTAATCTCATACTTTCCCTTGCCTTTTCAGCTTCTGCATTACTGTATATATTCTTTCTTCTCTTTCTCATCGTTATTGGTTCCTTTTTCTATTTCTTCTATTCTGCTCTTCAAGTGTCTTATTTTCTTTCTTTAACTGATTCATTTCTGTGACGAAATTTTCTAATGTTCCATGCACTTGCGTCATAGTTAGTCTTTTTCTGTAAGTCCGGAAACATCGTCTCTCCCTACACTCATGCGCAGTGTTGCCACCCGTACGATAATTATAGTACATGTAATATATTTTGCTGTGATTGTACTTTGTATCACTGCACCTATGAATAGTATCGATTGCGTACTATAATTTGCAGTTTGACCTTCTATTTTTATCTCTCCTTAGATTTGCTTTAAAAATTGCTTCTGTTAAAATTCCCCTACATCTGCATATGAAAATACATGCTTGTTTTATATGTAAATATTCCTACGCCACCTTGACGTGATGTTATTATTACTTATCAGTATAATAAATATAAAATAAGTTGGCATTTGAGTTTTCACATCATCAATCATACAATTCAGTTGTACTCATTGTGATGTGAAGGCAGCTGTTTTATGTAATTATGTCTTTTTCAGTTAGATGACAGTGATGAGTTGTGTAAACTTTTAAAAATTTATCTGAAGTGTTTAAGTTTTGTAAAGGCGTAAGAGAAGGCATTTAACTTTTATTTCTTATTACAAAATTCATTAAATTAGTGTTGTAATACGGGTAAGTTTAATTTGTTAATTTATTTTTCATTTTAATTACACATTATCATGTATGCCGTATCACGCTGCTCAATAAACACAGAAATGGATACATTTAATGGTGATAATGATACAATTCTTCCTAAAAAAAGTCAAATATACAAAACCGATATAAAAATACTGGAAGCAATGAGAAACTGAATTTAGATGGTTAGATCCTGGTAAAACTTTAAAGAATTAAGCGTGCTGCAGCGCAAAATAACACTGCAGCATAACGATTTACAGAACAATTTCCAGGAATTGTAGTTAGGAAATATGTTCGTCATTCACCACATTTATTTACAAATACATAAGATCCTTCATCCATTTCAAACGAGATGGTTAAGTTTAATCGACATTGTTAAGCGCATAATAAAGCCATAAAGGCTCATTGTGCTTTCGCAGTTAATTCTAGCTCCACTCTAGTTATCAGACGACACAGCTTTTTAGTTAAGTAAAGACTAAAGTAGTTCGATAGCATCAATCGTAGCAAACCCGAATAGTTGCAGCCTTTGGTGCAATAGCGTTTCGCACTGGCACAAGATATGTTGTACTGGTTCACTATTTTTCCCACATAGTCTGCAGTGCAGATCACCTTTAAACACTTTCATATTATGGAGAAGCCCTAGTATGGTTTTTAGCTGAAGTCTATTCATTGCATCGAGTTTCTCGGCTCTTTTCTAGGATGGTTAGCCAAACGATTGGCGTCCAGATTAGTAAATATTGCATATACTTCTGCCTGAAAAGCATAATCACCTAAGGAAAGGAATCAAAGCTCCACCTTCTGTTTTATGCCGTGTATTCCTGACTTCGTGCTTTCCAAGGTCTGGAAATTTGTTTGTTGCAGGCAATGTTGAAATCCAGGAACACTACAAGGAACTCAACCTCCCCCCCGCTATTGTCAACCCTTCAGCATATAAAATTAAAAGGCCTAGTCTTTCTAACTTCCTTTCATTGGTGAAGCATGGTATTAACGTTTTCTGAAAATTTTTTGAGTTTGATACTATATTCACGGCCAATTCTTAATTGTAGTTGTAAGTCTACCCTGTACTATGATAGTTATATCATCAGCATAGCTCATGGTGCAAAAACCTTGCCTATGGAGTTCTCACAGCAGTTTGTTAACAATGAGCTACCACAATAAGGGCGACAAAACTCTAGCTGCGTATTCTTTCCCCAGTAGGATTGAACGTATACTCAGTGGCATGGAAATTGCAATACCAAGAAGGGGTACGGATGTTTTAATCAAAATTGGCAGAAATGTGGGGTACTACAGGGTAGTCATTTATTAAATCTCTAAAAAAATGTGTTGGTTTGCCCCCGTTATTTATACACTCCCGGACTCACCATGGCATGGATTCCACTAGGTGATTTATGTCTTTTTGAGGAATTGTCCCAAGCAACTTGCAATTCGTGCTGGAGAGCTTCCAATGTCTGTAGAGAGTTAGCTATTAGGTTCCTCAATGTACCATACATGCACGATGAGCGACAAATCAGAAGATTTTAGTGGACATGGGCTTTTTGACAAAAGTTTTAAAAAGCCGTTGCGACATGAAGCCAGGAATATCTTGTTGAAAAAGCGGATTTTCCAGTCTTTCCAAGAAGGAAAGGTTAGTACTTCCTAAATGTACTGCTGGACTGTCATTGTGCCTCGGATGAATACCAAAGGGAACCTACTCCCATGAACAATAAATCCCCATACCATAACCTCCGCTTTTGTTACATAGGTCTTTTGACAAGGAACTGAAGATGGCTCCTTTCTCCACGTCTCTTTCGAATCCGCATGCCGCCATCGTGCATCCCTAAACAGAAGCGATATTTATCACTGAATATCACTCTGTGCCACTCAAGGTGCCAGTTCAGTCTTAGCCTACACTACTTAGCACAAGATGTGATCAATACAACATCAAGCCGAAAGACTGGAAAGGACGGTAAACCGCTCGAGTGTTATAGGACACAATCATTCGCCCGGTAATCTCCCCGTTGCCGTACTCTACGCATAATCGCACTCCGAAAACAGGCAAAGCAGAAAAATAGCAATTGACATGATGTTAATTAACAATCAAGGAGGACTAGAAATCGAAAAAAAAGACACTGACCATGAAAGTTCCAAAAAATTGTAAAATTGAATCACCTTTTACCTCAATTTTGGTTAAAGAATTCGAACTCATTCTTGGAGTTACAATTTCCATGTTACTGAGTATATTATTTTGTCTTTGGGCATAGGCTCAATCCATCTACAACAGGTTTCTTCAAGTCCTGACAGTAATGATTGCCGTACCCTAAGATGCCTCCATATTATTTGAATGTAGCCCATAGCTAGAGTTGATCTGTTGACTCTCACGAGTCCACCTGACAGATATTACTACCTACTGTAGCAACATAGGAACAATCCCGTCAGGGCCAGGCGATATGTACGGTACAAATGAGCTAATGGCCTATTGGACCTTGTCATATATGATTACATTTCTTGAGATCCTAAGATGCCTCCATATTCTTGAAGTCTGGCTCATAGCTAGGCTTGATCTATTGACACTGACGAGTCTACCGACAGACACCTACTGTCTACTGTAGTATCAGTGAAGCAATCCTGTCAAGGTCAGGAGATTTGTAAGGCTCAAATGAGCTAATGGCCTATTTGACCTTATCATATGAAATAAAACTGTCTAATTAATTCGGTCTGCCCTGTTTAAAGGTTCTGTTGAAACTGTGCTATCTCAATTTTTATCTGTGCTTGTTGATCCAGAGAAGTAAACTCTCCAGAACTCCCTGTCTTAGTGTAGTTGGCTGTTGGAATCTTTGTGGTTGTTATGGATTTCCAATTTTCTTTTGAGAAAACCCGTTGAAGTCTAGCAGTGCTGTTGACGTCCTCAGTCAACTGTAATCAATACTTACCTGTACTCATCTCACGTTCCTGCTGTCTTTGCTCTTTTGAACAGTTTGTGTACTAATACTTTCTTTTTTTTTAGATTTTTAGACAGACTGTGGCGTCCCTTTCTACTTAAGGTCAGTTGTCATTATAGGCTGTTATCGTGGCCTCGCGGCAGTTTGAAGGCTGCATCTATCCTTAAAGATATCGTTAACCTTTTGAAAATCTTGGGCAAGATTTGTTTTAAAAAACCCCCACTCAGTTTTTCTTCAGTTTCATTACATCAAATTGGATGTGTCTATGAGTTGAATAACTTTTTTCATCAGGCAAGAGTAGAAGACTTATGCTCAAGATAATAATAATAAACCACAACAACCAGACGCTGCTGTAGCATTATAGGAACAATCCCGTCAGGATCAGGAGATCTGTAAGGTTCAAATGAGCTAATGGCCTATTTGATCTTGTCAAACGAGATTACACTTCTTGAAACTGTCCAATCAATTCTGGCTGCTCTCTTTAAAGCTTCTATAAGAATTATGCTATTCCAGTTTTCATCTGCATTCTCCGTGATTGTTGATCCAGAGAAACAAACCCTTAACAACTCCGCCATTGTTTCACTTCTTGTCTTGGTGTAGTCGGCTCTTGAAATCTCTATGATTGTTATTGCTTACTGTTTTTTTTTAGAGTACTCATTAGACTCTAGTACACGTGGTAGTACTGTCGACCTCCTCACATTTCTTTTTGTCTTCCCCATATTCATTCCTCATTGCTGTTTTTACTCTATTAAACAGTCTGCATACTACTGTCCTTCTCGGACTGTATTGTTGGCGTCCTTTTTTACTTAAGGGCAGTTGCTATTGTAGGCTGATATTATGGCTTGTTCTATTGCTCTATGGCAATTTCAAGATCATATCTATCTTTAAAGTCATCGTTAACTGTTTGATAGTTTTGGACAAGGTCAGTTCTTGGTTTATGATATGCCATTTTATCCTTCTGTTGTTTCGTTATATCAAATCGGATGTGTCTAAAATCTGAACAACTTTTCTCACTAAGCAAGCGAAGTAGACTTATGCTCAAGATAGATTTCTGATAGTTGATAAACCACTACATCATAGACGGGGTCTTGTGGGTCACATAAGCTTTCAACTGAAGCTACCTTAAAACTTTAAATCACAATCGTCACAGCACATACTTATAATCACTCCCAAATAGACAGAACTTCGATTCATTACTAGACAACACTTTTGATCATTTCAGAAAAGTTCAATCCTGGTGCCGATGCGCAAATTTTAGTTTTGCTTTTTGGTTCTTCTGATTAATCATTCCTCGTGTTCAGGAGTCCATTTTGGCTGCAACATCAAATGCAGTCTTTCTAAGATCAGCAAAAGATTTTCTATGGATGATTCTATCTTTCGCCAAAAGGGTCTTTCGTAAGCGTCTGCTTTCCCTTTTTCGGTCGAAACTAACCTTCTCGATGCCACTCCAAAATGTCTTAAAGCGGCGATTTTGCAATTTCAAATGTTTTGGATATTTTAGGAACCAAAAACCTGTCCTCTTGACGTTGTTTCCTCTAATAAACTAATAATGCGCAATAACCTTAAGAACAATACAAGCTGACATCAAAGAAGAAAAAGCATGGCTGTCCAAAGAGGAACGAACTCCAAGAACTGAAGCAATCTGAGAGTTAAAGAATTTAAAACTAAAGTGAAATACAAGATAACTTTTCAATTGACTTCTACATAAAGAACCTAAATGGTCAAAATCACTGAGAAAACTAAAAAGAAAGTGGTTACTTACATTCAAACTGATTCATCCATTACAAGTTTTAGAAGTGAAAAGGGCTGAAAGCTTTTGTCCCTTGCTTTTATGTTTTCTCAAATCCAGGATTTCTGTAATTCAATTTACGAATGCTCTAACTTTAATTAAGAAATACTTTATCTGTTCAAGTCAATACTCGTGATTGTTTTCGAGGAAATTAGCTTTCTTTGATTTTGCTAACAAGCAGTGAACAACGTTTTAAATTCTGAAAATATTTCTATTAAGATTTTTAGAAAATAGTATCAAAATTAGGTAATACGAATTTTTAAAGTTTTTGAAACTCCAAATCATTCAGAAAACAAACTTTTAGATAATGCTGTATAAACAGTACACGAAGGAATGAAATTCTCGTGATGTGTTTATATAACGCAGATAAAAACAAAGCGGAGATCACAATGAGGAAAACAAAAGTTAATTTAAAGCAATTAAAAAGAAAAGCGTCTGAGCTGATGATGCCATTAAATATTTTACAAAGAGAAGCAAATAAATTACTTTATAAATTACCTCTAGACAAAATAATTTAAATTGCTCTTATCCGTCCTTAGAGATGTCAAATCTGTCGTTTCTCCAAAATTATTGGATGACATTGGATAATCCTAATAATAATCTTGGAAGTTTTTACGTAGAGCTCGTTCAGAAATACGTAGGCTGAACTAGTTAATACTAAATTGTGGTTGATTTAATCACATCAATAACCTGATAACCTCTGCTTAGGTGTAACTGCTAATAATTCTGTCTAACAAGATTATGAGCTAGTTTGCATAATTATAAATGTGTTGATGAACAGTAATTGTTTTTAAAACAAAGTTCAAAAAGTAATCATTCAATAAAATTAGAAAATTAAAAGTGAAAAGACTTAATTAGAGCAACATACAGTTTCCATCAAATAATCTAGAGATAGGACTGAGTAATGTTCAGAAAAATAAATCAATTTCCTCCTTTATTTATTTGAAGACGAGAGTACTTTATCAAAACAATTGAAGCAAATAATAAGTGTAGTGAGCTGATCAGAAAACGAAAACCAATAAAAATAGCAATAAGAGTAAACTCTTTCCCTCTATGACTGCTTCTCAAATATAATCAAACGAAATAAAATGTACTGTTTAGAAACATTTTATTTTTATTTGTCGAAATGGCTTATTCAATCGAAACCTTCATTTTGAATAATTTATAGGAAAAAATAATTTAATCATCAGCATACTAAAGCAAGCTTAAATTATAATTTGCAAAGCTATCATCCTGATAGCTTTGCAGTATTTCAAAGTTTACTAACACTGAATGTTGTCTGCGATCGGTAAAGCATGTAAATTTCTTACAAACGCGTCGGTGGATTGTAGTGATAACGCTATCGAAGTTGCAAATTTCCTAATAAATCCTGTATTAAATTACAAGACTGATATCGGTCCCAAAACAGGCGATTCGAGAACGCGGCATCGTACTCAAGGTCTTGCACAACAGATTAGGATTAACTTCATGAGGGAACATCTAACCCAAATACCCACTTGTACACACGAGATATAATATTTCAACATTAGGGCACAAAATAGCTAGAGATCGTTAAAACTGATTTATATGGTAGGCTGTAGTGGTAGGGTGTATTTTGTAATTTCGTCGAAACCAAATTAGTTTAAAAATGAATAACAGTCAATCATAATCTGGAAAGTTTTTATGGAAAATTACTTGTAATTTATAGGATAACTAAAGTTTTAACATTTACATAATGTTAGATAGCTGAAAGCTGCTAGCAATGAATGATTTTTAGTGCTAATTGTTAGGACAGATAGTTTTTATGTAAACAGTTTATTTTCAACCTCTATAAAACTTACTCAGGGTTAAACGTTAGATAAGATGTTTATGTAATTTAGTTAGGGTCTCAAAGGCATCGTTAACATGCTCATCTTATAACAGAACATAGAACACGAAAACTATTACACGTTATAATGATCACGTTTTAACTTGGGTTTTATGACGCTGCTACTTAACTTACAAATAGATATTTTATCAATAAAATAAACGCGTGTACATTTGGCACAGTAAAGATTCCGAACTCAGAATTACACATCGACAGGTCTACATTTAGACCGCTTTTGATAATTTTCGTAAGATGCTTCATTTTTGAGAAATAAATTTCTGAAACCCTAAAGTGCTTGTCTTTCAATATTTAAAAATAAAACTTGCTCTTTCAAGTTATTATTCTTGAAAAGACGAAATTGTTTACCAACTACGGACCTCCAAATTCACATAACAAAACTGATGAATTTGAGGATAGATTGTACTACACTGCTTAGTTAACCTAAAAAAGCACTTTCAAGAAATTTGTTTTGAGAAATAGGCAGGTTTATCATAGATTTTAATATGGATTTCTAGTATTTCTCTGATGGCGTAAGGGCTGCTTTTACGTTTTTAGGTTGGTATAGAAAAAGTAAACAGTGGTAGCTTGTAAGCGGTCATTTTGATTTCTCAAAACGTTCTAGACTTAAAAGAGTAAGCCTTTAGTCAAATAATTTCTAAACTATGCAGCCTCTTCTAGTAAGAAAATTCTATGCAGGACCCTTTGGTAAGTGTTTTCTGTACTCTCTACAAAATCCAAAAAGGTTTGGAAGCGCTTTCAGACTGCTGCAAAATCCTCAAAAAAGAGCTTGCGAGCTTTTTGCAACTTCTCAAGATCCTAGTCCTAAATCCAAACTTGCAAACTTGCGTTATTCAGTTCACACATAAGGCTTTAAACACTCAATCAATTATGCTTCGTGCTCTGGTCTCTACAGGAAACGAAACGATAGAGGGGATAACTAAAGTGTAATTGACGGCCAAAAAACTTAAGAAAGTTCGACTTTGGAGTATGAACGATCGCCATAGCGCTGAAACATGCCACTTTGATCGTCAAGCTTCGAAAAGTTGCAAAAGGCACAGTCCGGAAAAGCAAAAAGCAATTGTAACTAAATTTAACCTGGTTGCGGCATACCAGACAAAAACAGCAGACCAAGAGCCGGGTAAGAAAGTCGTACGTTGAGTTGATCCAGGATTTTGACTGTGGCGTCGTGGATGATGAGATCTACGTCAAGGCCGACTTCTTGCGAATTTCTGATGAATATGAGTAAGCCCTGTGAACAACTGCCTATACTCATTATCTCTTGCAGCAGACTTGCAAATTCCAACTTCTGCTTGCACCAGGATCAATTTATCTTCATAATCTGAAGTTTCTAGCATCCAACTCAAACTCAGGAGCAGTGAGGTTGCGAAATTCTTCTAACCTAATTCTTCTACAATTAAACCTTTGGCAAGGAA
Organism: Ignelater luminosus; assembly: GCA_011009095.1. Taxonomy (NCBI): domain Eukaryota; kingdom Metazoa; phylum Arthropoda; class Insecta; order Coleoptera; family Elateridae; genus Ignelater; species Ignelater luminosus. The sequence goes on from VTPC01001171.1 coordinate 94,190, forward strand.
TGCCACGTACAAACAACTTGTACTTCAACTTGTCAACCAGCAACCGATTGATATCCATAATCTATTGTCAAAAAATGTCAAAAATTCAAAAAAAAACAAAAAAGGGAAAAAAAGATTTCAACACCTAGGCCAATTATGAAAACCAAATCGAAACGCTATAAACTTAAAAATTAAAAAAAGAAACATCTCTTTACCTTTTCGTACACTTTTTTGCCTCGGAGTGGATATTCGAGGTAACATTGGCATGATCCGTTATCTTGTATGTTCTGACAATCTTTTCAGATGTTTTGGATCTAATAGTTAAGACAAGTGATATCAATGTAGCATGTTTAAGGTATTTGTAAGTCTCTTATGCGGAGTGTCGCATTTACGAATTGGCATTTCGTTACTTCTTTGGGGTGGTTGGTTGGGTAAAAGCAAAGATCGCTTTATGTTTGCAAAGGACTCTGTTATCTAGTTCCCTTGATTATTGCTTCTCTTCTCTTCTATTATGTTGACCTCCTGTGTGGTTTCGTCGACGTGACCATGTGTTATTAGTCAACCTCCTTAGAGACCATTGCGGTATAAAGTAAATGGTTCACATATTTTGAGTGAATGGTTGGGAAATATTGGTCCGGATCTCTTAGGAAAGTGCTCACGTTTTCTTTTCCAAACATTCCTTCCCGACCTGTTTATCGTGTTATTGCGTTTCTTGCCATCTTTTTGCCCGTATGTGTCACAGTATGTAGAGTGACACGGTAGACTATGTGACCCAATCTCTTTCGTGATCCGATGTACAGCATGTCTCTTTTTTGTCCCATTTTCACTCCTATTGATTGAATATTATTGTCCTTTCTCATTCACATGGAACATGCCGTGACCCATAGTGGCCCACTATAATCCATGACACACGTCGACCCCTACTATGAGTTAGTAATACAGATCTACTTTTTGATTTTTATTCTACAGATCTGGCTGCACCATGAGCATGAGTCAAAAAGTAATCTTAAAGTGTTCCTGCCTCTTTTACTTTCAAGACTTTTGTTATTGTCTACACTGTAAACATGCAGCACAGAGTTGGGCATTAATTATATTATTTGGTAATTACGTTACTATTTAATTTTTTACATGGGAAAGTAATGGCAATTGCATTATGTACTTTGTTAAAAAGGAAATGGTAATGGTAATTTCTGATTTTTCTCCGGAAATAATGTCAAAGTACTTTCTGAATGTAATGAATTCCCTCGTTTAATTGCTCCAGAGCATTTACGCTACTTACCAGTAGTTTCATTGCAACTCTCGGATGTAATGTAATTATTTTAGTCACGTCATTCTTTTAAAGTGAAGTTGTTACTTTGAGGTGTCTGCATTACTTTAAAAAATTATTCAGTGATTGTTTCTTTATGTAAGATTTACAAACTATATAGTTTGTACATTACAGAAGGATGCCATCCTTCAGGGTGAATGCAAAGCTGTTAGTTGCACATAAAAGATTCTTATCGCAAGTTGGAATACTTCCGGGTTTGGCTAAATTCTAGTTGGCGAAAAAATTATCCTAGGTGTTGAAGGCAGGAATTTAAAAAAACCACGACTCAAAGCCTCATCCATAAAACAACAACAATACATGCACATGCTTAATAATACTTTTCTCTAAATTTATATTTATGTTCAGTGTTTTAGTTCCTATCACAGACTGTTTGTTATACGTTTCTTTGGAGGAAGGGAGATACAGATTGGTATCATGATATGTAACTAAAGAATAATCACAGAATGTATTTCATGAAAGTCCGTAAGTACATGATAGTGGCATTTTTGATGAAACACCAGACTAGGCAGCACTAAGTGCAAGAAATTGAGGAATCAAGCAAAACTGTGTGGTCTGGCAAATGGGAGTTTCTGTTTTGATAGTTTGGAATAGGTTGTATTTGGTAAACCGGTATCTAGAGGAGGCTTAGGGGTAAAGAGAAATGTCAAATTATAATGAGAATATTACAAGAAGTTGTGAAATGTACAAGGCGAAGTGTAGGAAGGTATAAGTCAGTAATGCTGCGGTATTGTGTTTGGTTTTGCATGAACAGTTTTCAGATGTTCCTGTCCTGTGATATTTTTCTGTGTGTGAGTTTTCGGTAGTAGTAGTAGAGAACAGAAACAAAAGAAAAATGTGTGGGAAAATAAGGTGAACATATAGAAAATCCAAACGGAGATAGAATAATAGAATTCAGCAGAGAAAACGAGTTAAAAATTGAAAACACATTGTTCGTGGATAAAAGCCTACATAAAACAAGAAAGTGACAAGCAGGAACGAGAAGTCAATAATTGATTATTTCCTAGTAAGCAAAGAAATGTGAAATCGAATCTAGTGGTATACCACAGGCAATCGCAGTATATCTGCCAGGGGAAAAAATCGGTAGATACGTGTTGTAAGCCAAATCTGCACGTGTACGACATATTATAGTCTCTAGTTGAGCTTCCTGAGATCTCACCTAGAACTATCTGAAATGTGAAAGTTTAGGAGGTAAGACATATCTAATTTTGTCAAATTGAGTCAGTCAGTCAGTTCACTACTAGTTCCCCGTCGAATGCGGGATGCCGTTTTAAGCTCCTTGAAGCTTTATCAACTTGTTGGTGATTGTGGTTGTGTGGATAACCCGGTAGAAGGCGTTCCTTGTTTCCGTTCATCGGCATCGGGTCAGCCGTTGGAGTTTGGTAGGCAGGTTTTGGGATCATAGAGTTGTAGTAGAATGAGAAGGGTCGTTGGCAGCATGAATGTTAATGTGGCAGCGTCCGGGTTTTCGTCGCGGATGTTGTTGCTGAACTAGCTAGCAATTGATGTTAGTACCTAAAGTAGGTGGTGGTGCCTGGTGGGCGTGGCTTAGATGTTGAATTTGTTGGATGTCGGAAATGTTCGGATCTTATTCGCGATCTTGGTACGGCCTGTAGTAGCGTCTTGGCAAAGTTTATGGATGGGGTCATTGACCCTGATGTAGTCAAAGCCGACTATTTCTTGGGTGACCACTTACTGAAATGGTGATGTGGAACTGAAGAAGGCCAGTGTAGGGCCTGCGACAGGGGTAATGGATACGATTAGATATCCATTGGTTTTCGCGGGTGCTGTTGGTCCATGATAATGATGATGGTGAAGAAGCGAACAACATGAACACTAGGAGTGCTTGAACTCGCGCTATGATGGTGTATGATGCAGCATACAAATGTTTTGTCAGTTTTGATATTGAGCAATGTTTCAGATTTTCTGCCTTTTAGTGTATTAACATAAAATTCTCTTTGAGTTCATCAGGTTTCAATACAAGGCTTGTTTTTCGTTTTTTTTTTATATTAAAGATTTTACAAATTTTATCTATCTTGATCAAAATAATGTTATATCGTCTGTAGATAATGAAAATGATTACCATTTTACTAATAGACTTGGAAGCTTAGAATATGCGCAATTAAAATTTCAGTTTGTTTTCTTCACTGTTACACAATTAAAGTAGAATTATGTTTTATTGTGATTTATCAATAAGAATCTATCTTCAGAGAGTAAAGTGCTCTGGTCATTCAACGAGCTTAACGCATGGCACCTGAAAGTCTGATTTTCATTTTCATGTCTGTCAAAATTTCCTTTGGTTTGGCTCGGTACAAATCTAGCAATGCGTCAGTCTCAAAATAGCTTAAGTGCGCTTCCACGGTTTCGTTGCAGCTTTGTATCTTATTGGAATCACCGTTTTTTCCAACTTTCTTTAAACGTTTTGAAAAGTGAAATGCCTTAGCTTCTCGCAACTTGGTGAATCTTGATTTCAAACACACTTTTCAATAAAATTATAGATATGATGGCAGTAGGCGAAACGTAGCAAGTTGCAAGAGCACACAACCACTGTTGAGACATGTATTCGACACAAGGAAGGTGATGGTATTTCAAACAGCTTGTGCCTGCTCTTTGCCGCTAGAGTCGTCCAATTTTGGCACAGCAATAAGTTGTTTTTCATTGCCAAATGGAATTACTACAGAAAAACCTTCTTCTGTAAAATTTGAAACATTCAAAGCTGGTAACAATTTACCATCTCAGTGAACAGTAACAATTTTTGGTATCTTATTCTGAAAATCAATTTTTAATGGCTTCTGCGCTTTCCTTTCGTTTCTCTGTCCTTGTTTGCTGGAAAATCTTCAACATTATGTCCAAGTAGCTCGATTGTAGCTTGAAGATTAAAAACAGAATTTTTTATAATTAACTAACACTCATCTAGAGCCGCTACTAATTTCGAAGTAACAAAATCTCTTCTACCCCGTTTCGCAGGAGTCTTAGATTGTGTGCTCCCCATCACACTTGAAAGATACTCTTGTGAACTTTTAATATTATCAGCTGAACTGGAAGATAGATCATCAGGTAAGTTTGTAATATCATATACTGCCGAAGAAGTTGATGCTGTAGAAAAAAATTCTTTTCCCGTTGCAGTGAGTTTTCTATCCACTCCAACTAAGTTACCGGGCAGACCTGGCTCTTTCTGACGCTGCAGAAAGATCTTGTCTTCGTTTATTTTCATTAACTAAAATGCATTGGCGTGTAAAATGTCAAATAGACTATCCAAATTGCTTGCAAACTCTTCTCTACGACGCTCGAATATGTCTTGGGTTTTCTTTGCATGTTTTTGCAGGTCCCTCCAAACTTGATGCAAGTTCATTAGCTTTTTTATACTATTAGGTAAAGATTTTATGGGTACACTTGCTTTTTTCCAAAATATAATAATAATCTCACGAATAGCGAGATTTGCGAGTTCACTGACAGTTATTCTAACGAATATTATAAAATAAAACTACGAGGTATTAAGAGCGCGCGCTCCTAAGTATGCAAGTACATACATGTTTCAATGCAACCCGGGGTGAGTTAGCATACACCAAGCGTCGCGAAATATGATTGCTGAGTGTTTTGACATTAGACGAAGAAAATAAGAGGATATGCATTAAAAAAAATGAAATCGAAAAATAAGGTACACCCCATTGACTACCAGATTTAGATTCCTTCGTTGATATTGTTTTTTACTGGCACGCTCGACAGTTTCTACTAACTGTATAGTATTTGATTAAAAACTACAAAAGTCAAGGTAAGTAAAACTGTCACAAAAGAATTAATTATCATGGCAGAAATGACATTATCAACAGTTTGTAATGCTAATGATATAAAATTTACATTCAAAAGGACTAAATTAATTTTGCTATATCAATATGCGTCATTTAAGGAAAACTGGTAACAATAAAAACAAAAAAATCATTTTTTATAAAAATATCTTTGTGAGTGGCGGCTTTTGTGCGGGTGTTATGTAAGAAAGTTCCTATTTTCGTTCGCATGTTTTGTAAACATCAGCAAGGAAAACAATAACAGTTATTTGGATCAATCCAAGATAATTTTAGAAAGTTATTGGGAGTTGCTCATTTTATTATTTATTTATTGAAACGATTTTTGAATTTCTAATTAGGAAAAAATAATTTAAATCTTTACCTTTACCTTTGCAACCGTTACTTATTCTATTATAAAAAAGAAATGGAGCGTTAATCTCAACTAACCGCATCAAAGTCTGAAATGACTTCATTTAGAAACCTCAAACATTCCAGTCCCTGATTGTTCACAGTCTCCTCAGAATAGAAATCTAGAAAAAGAAAGAAAAAAAAGTATCAAAAGTTACACAAGTGACGCCCAAGGAAGTTCTTCACCTGAAAAATTGGGCATGGAAGCAAAAAGCACTCCGATTTCCGCGTAGCTCTGCGAGTACAGTTCATCGTGCTGCCTCTTTCTGTTGCCCATGAAATGCGCTGCCACGTGAGGCGGAAGCACATTGTAAACTAGAGCTTCGTTTCGTCTCCGCATATCCGTTGCGCGCTCTCGTTGCTCCTCGACTTCGGATCGCCAAAGGAATAAGACCCTCGAAACCTGTTCCATCTGAAAAAGCCCCAAGTTCAGTGTGTGTAATATCCTGAAATAAATCTAGGACTAGCTTACGTGTCTGGCGAGGAAAATCAGGGATAAAGTAGCCGTAACCAATAAAACCGAAAGCGTATATTTGCTCTTTGTGAAGCTAAAATGGGATTTTCTAATTTTCCGATCTAAAAAAAAATTGATAACATACTTAGCCCAATGCTTTCTGGATTCCTCGCAATCGAGTGCTGGAGATAAGACGAGAATGTTTATGGCGCAGTGAGCCGAAGTGATCAAAATCATAAAAACCGCTTTACAAAGATAAGAAAGGCAAGCCGGAAGGGCCGCAGCAATTAGAATTAGGACGGCGAAATAACTAAAATAAGAAGGATATAGGCACCCAGCATCCGTTTCTTCCGTTGTCGAACAATTTCCTCGAGAGGAGGAATGGCTTTCTAGGGGAGCGCAATTTATCTAAAATGTAATTTGAAGACAAATTTGTATTATTAAGGATAATGAAGTTACTTACAGTGTCGGTAATGTTAACTGCGGTTAAAACTATAATACAAGTAGCGGGTAAAATTCTTTGCATCCATAATGATTCATTAATTCGACGGCAGCAGCTCGTCATGCAAACACATACCGTCTGAAATTGAAAAAATATGCAAATAAATGGGGGTTTTACTGTTTGTGAATGTAAGACGTACCGCTGGCAAAACTTCGACTAATGAAATTGCCGAAATTACCATAAGGATGAGGCTTCCGATTGTAAAAGAAAGGAAGCCCATCATCGTTCTGAAACAGAGTACAAAGAATATCCTTAAATATTATGACGATTTTCTAGAGTGTATTAAGGGGACATTAAACGATAAAATAAGACATCAAGAATATTATCTTACCTTGGAAGAACGACAAACTGCGATACGCCTACGGCTAATCTCACGACTAAGAATGCTTGGAGCGTAATATTCGAGAATGATTCGGTGTGAAGGTGATACGATTTCTCCATTTCAGGTTTTACGAATCGTAACGTTAAAAATGTCGTGTTCTTAACTAATTCTCTAAAAATATTCATAAAAATGTTAAATATTAAAATTGAATTTGAGCAAAAAATTTAAATACTAACCTGTGGCTGTCTCTGCTAACCAATTCTTTTCTTAGCCGCTTTTTAAAGTCTTCGGAATCCTGTCGCGTCCTTGTAGCTCCCAAGGTCGCATCCTAAAAATATCAAATAAAAAAATTCCTGCGCATCTAATATAAATGTGTTACCCCATCTTCTTCTTTATTTTCAGATGCGAAGTCTGCTATCACGCAACTGTCTTCCTCGGGGATTATTCCACCTCCGTTCTGCACTTCTTGTTTAATTTCTGGTTGGTACTGCAAACGATTTATTGATTTACTATCTCGGTTAATAGAGGTTTTAGAGAGCTTAGAGGAGAGTTAAAAGGTTTACAGCATCCTTGAGAATGCATCAATCAGTAAGTTATTTAGGTATGAGACATTAGGTGTATTATGTAGAGGCAGAGGTAACCACAATAACTTGAAACTACATCAGGCACTTTAGCACTTGAGCTGATGCGGTTGCAAAGTTTTACTAACTTTATTAATAAATAATTATTGTGTACATGTATCAGAAAGCTTCTTGAACTATAAAGACAAAATAGAATAAGATGGCTTAAAGTTTTGTAATTTACCTAGGTAATTTGAAGTTAATTTTGGTGCTACTTCATTTAAATATTTTATGTGTGGTGAAGGAAATCAGTAATGAGATCAGCTAGCTGTGGTGAACTTGAACTATCTGATGTTATCAGATTAAGCAGGATTTATAGTATAACATAACGCAATAAGAGTTTTACCCTGAAATAAAATACATTTTAACACTTTACTGAACAAACTTTTGTACAGAATTGACAAGCAATACAATAATGTACTTGCCCATTGTCAATGTAGGAACAATGATAGAATATCTTCTACCTATTGCATTATTTATGCCTTTTCAAGCTGTAAAATAGAGGTTTCATTGTTTTTACTGTTGCATTTGAGTTTTCTGTTATGTATCTTTGTTTTACTAACACAATGTGCCGCGTATATTAGGATGTCAGGCCTTTAAAGCTACTTAAATGCTGCTATCCACTTTAAAATTTTAAAGTTACCGGATCGTTATTAGTACACACTCTAATATAAGCAGATGCAGTCTTATGTGTAAAATGTGCTGATTATAAAGTTTTAGGTTTAAAATAGTTCAGTTCATCAGTGACACTTTTAACTTATATTTTCAAAACTATATTTCTAGGCAAATTCAGGTTTATTTATTAAAATATACCAATGATTTTTCTTTCAATCTTTTTATCAAACAGGTTCAAAATATTTGAATTGTAATGCAATTTCTGTTTCGTCATTTTTGATCTCAGTAAACTCTTAATCAAGAAACAACGATGGCAACGGTAACAATTGGAATTATCCCCACTTACTGAAGGGATTCAACCACACTTAGAGTGATTATCTCCGCAAGCAACTTCTTGATACAAACATATGGCAGCGATAAAAAGCTCACTGATATGGTCAACATCTTTATCGTGAAGTTGATACAAATTTAACTCATTGGTTGAGCTTTTGAGTTAATTGGGAGTCAAGAGCAGACTAGAGCACGACGTGAAAACAGCTGAAAAAACTACTTACAGATTACTTTGGCGAGCAGCACGACGAAAACCTAATTAATTTATATGCAGAGTTTGAAAGACAATGTAAGGATGCCAGAAGCAGAAATATTATTAAAGATTAAATTGGCAAACGGCGACTTCCATACAGGAACGGTAAAAGCCACGATGTTCGACAACATGGCGTTGCAAATGTATTTCAAGGCTGGGGCACCGCATACGTTATAGAAAGAAGAAATAATGTCTTTTGTAACATAGGAAAAGAACTTTGACAAAACAAACAGTGTAGCTCCTATAGAAGATCGCAACAAATACCAAACATGTCTAACGCTCCACGTCAAATCTCCAACACCTCTGACAATCAGTTATGGAAGATCAACCATCCCCCCAGTTCGCAACTAAAGCTACAAGTAAATAATATAACCCTAACAACTCTCCTTACTAGCAGCAACAACAAAAAGCTGTACAGAAACCACCATTGCTCAGATTTCCCAAATCACCAGGGCAACTTGAACAAAGGCATCGACCAAGACAAAAACCGATCGAGATTAGTTCAGAGAGAACAAATATTGGAAGATCAAACTTTTTTAAAATTGAATGTTCAACCTACAAGCTGATTAAGCTAGGAATTGTACCACCAAGAAAATATTATCGAGGAAGAACCATGAAGAACTCAACACCTATGACAAAAAAGACGATGATCAGAATTTTTAATAGAATGCCTCCGACCTAGACACACATTACGAGTCATAACACTCAATATCCTACACAACTTAGAACTTCCGTATATTTATATCCCAAACTGTAACGCAAAATTTCTGATAGACACAGGAGTATCAGCTTTTTTCGTGACTCTAGCGCTAACGGAAAAAGTGTTTTCGTAATCAAATGGTACACAACAGCTCACCCAGAAACAAACCATAACCGAGCAATGGATACATCATTAGAGAACATCTTCCTTCTTAATCAAAATCATACTTTCAATGTCTTCAAGTTTAGTGACAAATTTAATGGGTACGGATATCCTGAGAAAATTAAAAGCAAGAATTATTTATAAGATAATAGAAAACAAACTTATTCATCTGCCAAGCAACTTTCATGTCATCACTATTAATCCAAGACAGAAAAAAATAACATGAGTATCGCTCCATCAACAGTACGGCCAAATGATCCTCAATTTCCATCAGTTCGGACCAGGGATGCGCATCGCAGAATCCATAGTGTAAGAACAAAACAAGGAAGCTCCAACAATTCTATACAGCTACAATTGCAAAAACAGAAAGACCACAAAGAACTGATACCATTTCACGAGCCAGTGACCACATCATATGATCCAAAGGCTAACAAAATCTTGATAAACAACGGGGAGAAAACATGATATTAAAGATACATTTTTGTACAAACAGTTACCTCTAATATTTACCAATGAAATTAAGCACCAGCTAAAAAATAAATCGGACTAACAACCAATTTCCATCAAACCAGATCAAAAGTCACTAACACAACATCAAGAAATAAACAGATTTCTACAAAACGAGGCAGCTCTCCATGGCATTGCGTCAGAAAAGATCAGTACCGAATGGTAATCGACTACCCCAAATTGAATGAGGTTACCATTAACGACCAGTATCCGCTGCCCAACTGAACGGATATTCTTCAAAAACTCGACAAAGCCAGCATTTTGCCAGACTGGATTGGTATCTGGGTTTCATGGAAATGGCCAAAAAAGACCTAAAAGAGACTATCTTCTCCACAAAGCAAGGTCACTACGAATTTAAACCTATACACTTCAAGCACAAGAACGCACGGCTACATTTCAAAGGCGTGTGCTTGGTCTACCTTAATTAGTTAACAAAAAGATCCAGTTGGATAAGAGCGAGTTGCTATGCAAAGAATTGGTTTACTTGGGTCACATAATCACCAACGAAGGAGTGGTAGAGCAGTGAAGGAGTTTTCAACTCCCAGAACCCAAAAAGAACTGAACGCCTTCTCGGGGCTACAGGAATATTACAGAAAATTTATCAAAGATCTTGTAAAAATTACCAAATCCCTGAGCAAGGAGTCAAAATAAAACACGACCAAGAATTTATCAACATTTTTAAAAGTATATTTCAAAAAAGAATTTATCTTAATCACTAATTTGTCTAATGTGGTTTTCAGAGCAGTCTTCTCGCAAGGGGCAATAGATAAAGACAGACTGGTATGCTTTGCAAACTTTGTTTAAGACTGAATCAAAATACAGTAGAATAGAGAAATGCAAAGTTAAGCTTCTCCTTCTTCATACGTCTTCATCTTTTCCATCATCTTCAAGATCCGTCAACATCGCCCGTGATAGACAATACATATCCAGTCATGTGCTATTCACCTACGCCGACAAGCAAGACTTTAGGTGCCACTCTAGATCGCCGACTTATCTGCATGACTTACTTCTACAGCTTAATCACACGAGGTGTGTATAATAAAGTAATGAGACTGATTTCTTGTAAATTGTTTGGCATTTAAAATTACAATTCCACTTTGTCTCTTTCAACGCAATTACTTTGGGAAACCACACAGCGATTGAGACTTTTCCACTCTTCATAACAGTACTGAAACTCGGATACTCAAATTGCCTGCAGCTGGTCGGTTACTGCAGTTTTAATATCTTCTAGTGTTCAAGATTAACGTCCTTTGAAGTGATGTTTCAATCCTGGGAAGAGAAAAAAGTCACAAAGACTCCAATCGGGGCCATAAGGAGGCTGAGGAGCCATAGGGACGTCTTTACCTGCCAAAAACTCATTAATTAAAAATACAGTGTGACAAGGCACATTGCCGTGATGTAGCATTTAGTTGTTCTTTATGCTTGGTGTTACACACATGACCTTTTTTCGAAGCCTTTTGTTGTTTTATTATTTGGGCTTGAGGCACACACTCTTTGTGGATGATTCCTTGGCTATCTAAAAAGCAAATTAGCATGGTTTTTATTTTCGACTTGTCCATTCTTGCTTTTTTTGGCCTTGGTAAACTAGAAGTGCTTCATTTCTGGTTCTGACGCTTTGTTTTTGGGTCGTACTAAAAGACCCAAGACTCGCCACTAGTAATGACGTGTTCCAGAAGATGAGGTTAATTTTCAATCATCTCCAAAAGGTCAAGGCACGTGTCTCTTCTATTCTTTTGTTTCTGCGAAAAGTTTTTTGGAGCTATCTTTGGGCAGATTTTCCTGATCCCAATTAATTGGTCAAGACGTCATGAACGTCAAAGTCAAGTGTTCCCCAATCATTCTGACTGTCAAGTAATGAGCTCCGGGATTCTGGCAACATTTTTCCAGTTTTTGCAGTTACAGGCCTTCCGCTGTAATGTTTATTTTCAATCCGTTCTGTTCTTTCTGAAAATGACTTAAACCACCTGAAAACTTGGGCCCTTAACAAAACATTGTCTCCATAGGCCTGTTGAAGCTTTGAGAAAGTTTCTGTCGCACTGTGAGCAAGTCTGAAGCAAAACCTGATGGCACAACGTTGCTCGAAATTGATATTACTCATTTTCAGAACGCAATAGGAAAAACAGTTTATAAAAAAAATTTCTACAGACATGCAAATGACTCTTCGGAGTTCAAATCCGTACTGACGGAGCATTACATGTTGCCACACCAAACGCTACGTTGCCAACCTCATTAGTTTATTTACGCACCTCGTATGAAGGTTTAGACGGGAAATCAACTTTTGAGTTGCTTGTCCAACACAGCGCGCGCGTGTGGTGATGAATTGCTGAGGGTCATTTGTATTTGCCGTGTTATCAACCATACCGAACACTGCCAGAATTGTACAAGGTAATCTTGAGTGTTGCGCAATGATCTGACTAAGTTTTGCTAGTAGATCAAAAAATTTACAGTTTGTAAACCTTCTTTGAGTTTTGTTATTATTTGAATGAAAATAAATTTTTTCTCAGGGTTTTTCTTAATACTTTAAGGAAAGAATCGGCATTACTTTCATGCGATAATTATTCTAAATAAATTGATTGTAGTTTTATAGATGCGGGGAACCGCCAAAACAAGATCATTCAAATACAAAACGATTTAGACAGAAGATGTTTCTTCATAGAAAACATTTAAATGTGATAATGCAATAAAAAACTCCAAGTTTACCTTAGATTGTAAGGGAAGATCATCAGAAACTTACACAGCAGAAATTGACAATAACAAGCAACTACTTGCATCGAGGTTAGGTGATTGAATGAATGTCAAAACGTGTATTCAGACTCGCAGGATCGACTTAAACTGCAAAGTGAATTCAGATGTAATCGATGATTTTCGACCCTGTTTGTTCTTTTTTAATTCGATTTGGGATTTCTGGATATTTGGTTGATGACAATTGATTTTCTACAAGAGACGTTACAGATGATGTGATGTCTAAGGTTATTATATAGGGGAAGGGTAAACCATCAACTTAAACGACTTTCGGTCTTCCTCGGGAAAACAACATTGAGTATCATTTGCATAAGTATTGAAATACCCACATGCAAGTTGTAAAAAAAAATTAATAAAAAATCAGTTCATGAAACAACACTGCATAGAGATCGTGGCTGAATACGAGAGACTCGATCACATAACTAAAATTTCTGATCCTGCATAAATTAGTTGCAATATGTCCGCCTACTATCTTTTCCATCACGAAGTAATAAAGGAATCTATAGCTCAACCACTTCGGATTGTCTTTAATGCGTTTCGTTAAACCTCAAGTGGAATCTCCCTAGACAACGCTCTAAGAGTTGATCTTAATATGCAAATGACTTATTTTCGATTTTTTTAAAATTAAGGACGCATACGTTCCTGGTAACTGCTGACATTACAAAAATGTATCGGCAGGTGTTAATCAACGGGGAACAGTGATCTGCAATTAATTGTATAGCAATGTAACTCCAATGAACAACTCCATCCAATATCGTCACTTAGGGAACGGCGCGACGCGGCATCGTTTCTGGCAACTTGATGCCTTTAAAACAGGTATGGAAAACCTGGACAACTTTGCAGCTTCTCAGGCTATCGTCAACGATTACTACGTTGACGATTTTATTTCGGGAGCCGATACGATAGATAAGGCCATTGTCTGTAAGCTTGCTTTTTAAGGAATCTGGAAATGAATTGTAAAAGTGGACTTCGAGAAAAAGAGCACTAGCAATGCTCCGAAACATTGTATCATGAGTAATAAAACCGTCGAAATGCTTGGCTTTCAGTGGAAAACTAAATCTGATACTCTATCGCATATGGTTAACGCACAAACTGAACAATGTAGAAGGACAATCAAGATATGCAGTTCACAAATATTTGGTCCTCTAGGCTTAGTGAGATCCACCACGATATACGCCAAGATGATTTTACAGAAAGTGTGGCAATTAATGTCAAAATTCCTCGCCATACGTCTATTACTAAGTTGAAATTTACGTCTTTTGGTCCTCCAGAACAGTCGCTTACGGTGCGTACTTGTGTTGCTTTTTTTAGTTATTCTTGCCCAATTACCTTCGAGGTTTCTAAAAAGTGGGATGGTTGTTTCTTGACATTTCATTTTGTTTGTAGTCCTCCACAACGAGTAGTTTGTATCTTTAGTTGCGGTGAGGTTTTTTTTAGAAAGTTATTGAGTTTTTGGCTGTTGTGAGTTTTTAGCAAGAGTTTGAGTTGTTTGGCAGATCTGTTGTACCTTGTTTTGTCTTCTGGTACATGTGCTTCATGCCACTTCTTTCTGGGTCTTCTCTTTTGTTCGATTTCTTCCCTGATTGTAGGTGAATATTTTTGTTCGTCTTTAGTAGAGTTACTTTCTGGTGTACCCTTCCATGAGGCCTCATGGATCAGGTTATTTAGATATTTCGCAACTTCCTTGAGTTGATCAGACATTTTTGAATCTATATTTAAGTTGATCTTATTGTTTAAAATTGTTTTAAATGCGTTTCAGTTAGTGTTGTTATTGGCTATTGATGGGCGGGTTGTCTTAGTAGTCACCTGTGTAAATACGGTGACTATTATTGGAGAGTGGTCGGAAGTAGGATTTTCCAGTTGCGTATTTTGTATACAATCCCTTTGTTAAATACGCAAATATTGGGGAAGTCAGACATCTTCTCTTGATCTATTGGCCAATATATTGGTTCCCTAGATGATAAGAATGAACGGTGTTTGGCGTTGTAGTCGCTACCTGCAATGAAACGATGACAAAAGTGTTGAAGTAATGTTTGAATTGTGTTTTTCGTATGGTGCCTCTTGGTGGGAAATAGACTGCACATAGAGTCAATTTTCTGTTCTGTTCCTCTATGATAATTTTTGTGGCTTGTAGATGTTCTTTTTGATATATTTATGTTCATGGTTTTAATTGACTCTCGAACAATTATTATCGCTTGGGAGTGTTGTGTGGTATATTTTGCATCGGTGTAATTTCAGGTGACTCTTTTCTGCAAAATGGGTTTCTGACATCATCATGACGTCAATGTGAATGTGAATTAAATATTTATTTGTATAGACCTGAACCTAAAATTATACGTATTCGATGTTTTCGTAATTTTGACCGAGACTTGTTGAATGATTTAGAGTTATATCACTGGAATGACATAATTTAAGAACGTGATATTGATAATAAGTTATCCCTATTCCTGGATTTTATTTTGTCGGTCTTTGATGCTCACGCCCCAATAAAGGAGGTTAAAGTTACCAAGCCAAAAGCCCCTTGGCTGACCGACAACTTAAAAGCAATCATGAGGGAACGCGACAGTGCCTTGAGGAAGTACAGGCGTACTAAATCCGTCTCTGATTGGAATAGGTACAAAGAGTTAAGGAACTTTACGGTAGCTTCCATACGGCGAGAAAAAAGAGCATACCTAGACACATTCTCTAAGGAAAAAGATTCTCGCTGATTATAGAAAGCCCTAACCAACCTCACGTATAAGGTGCGACTACTCGTAATATTCCCTCACACCTAGCTAATCCTAATTTGATTGGAGATTATTTCAGCTCCCCAAGTCAGTCTTTAAATAATAACTGCATTAACAAAATTCAATATTATTTAAATAATTATAATTCTGATTTTTCCTTTCTTCTTACTACTGTAAATGAAGTACACGATATTTTACATAATTTAAAATCCAATGCTTTAGGTACTGATAATATTTCTTTGATTATGTTGAAATACTGTAGCCCATTCATTGATAAATTCATTATCGATATGATTAACTGTTGTATTGAAGTAAGTCACTTTCCGTCTGCATGGAAAAGTGCTGTTGGACTTCCTCTACTTAAAGCTACAAATCCAAAGAATTTTTTCGATTGGCGAATAATTAGTATTCTACCTTGTTTATCTAAAATTTTTGAGAAAGTTTTACATAAACAAATGTATAACTTTTTCAACAGGAATGAACTTTTACCTACGTGTCAATTCGGCTTTAGGGAGGGATTTAGTACGGCAGACTCTCTGGCGTCTGTGACGAATAATATTATCTACTCTTTTGATAAAAAATTAATCACTGTCTTGATTTTGCTAGATTTTTCAAAAGCTTTTGATACCATCAATCACGATCTCATATGCGCAAAATTACAATATTATGGTTTCGTTGAACCTGCTGTCAATCTGATTAAATCTTATCTGTCTGATAGAACCTTAATGATGCAGCATAACAATAGATATTCTGTTTCTTACTCTATTACGTCTGGCGTACCTTAAGGTTCAGTTTTGGGACCTTTGTTGTACATTATCTATACGGCAAATATTCTAAAGTCTGTTATTAACTGTAAAATTCAAGCGTATGCCGACGATACGCATATGTACAAATCTTTTGCTTTTTCCGAAAGAGCCCAGGCCTATGAAGACATCAATCGTGACCTGCAAAAGATCACTCAGCTTTCTTTCGAACATAATCTTACAGTAAATAGCAATAAATCTTGTTTACTATTTTTTGGAAATCGAAACCACACCCTAACGGTTGAAAACGATCATAATCTACACCTCAGTAATCAGCAAATTCCAGTTGTAGATTCAGCTAGGAACTTAGGACTTATCTTAGATGTCAACTTACGATTTAAACAACATGTCTGTAAATTACTTCAGAAAACTTACTCTTCCTTAAAACTGTTATATGCCAATCGAGAAATTTTGAATTTTGCTCAAAAGAAAATGCTCTCTGAATCATTAGTCTTATCACATTTCAATTACTGTAACTTTATTTATAATCCTTGTCTTGATGCATGTGGCAAGTACCGCATTCAAAAAACGCAAAATTGGGTTGTCGATTTATTTACAATTTACGTCGTTATGACTCTATTACGCAAAAAATTTCAGACCTAGGCTGGTTAAACATGGAAAATCGTTGGAAGTATCATGTGGGAGTGTATACATATACTCTACTTTTAACAAAAAGTTCTACATTTCTTAGGTCTGAATTGATACCTGGGATACAGGTGCACTCTGCAAATACTCGGTATAATTATATGCTCACTATGCCTCTTCATACGTCTTCATTGTTTCGGTGAAGTTTTATATAGAATGCTGTCAAGTTTTATAATTCTTTGCCAATTGATATGCGAGGTATTTATTTAAATTAATTAATTTAAAAACTTTTAAACGAAATTTAAGACACTTCCTCTTCAGTAAGCAATAATTCTTTGTCCCTTCATCATCTGCTTACCTGTCTACTGTTTTGCAGTCAGAATTACTTATTTCTTTTATCTTTATTTTTTTTTACTTTGCATCTAATCCCTTGGTTAAACAGAGTAGCCTTTGGCTAAATTTCGCCAGCGGATCAGATTGCATGTATTTAAGTTTAGTTTTTTATTTTAAGTTTACAGTGTAACATTTATTAATAAAGACGATATAATAATGTTATGTATTTATAGCAACTGTCTAATTTGGCGATTGTGTCGTGTGAGTCCTTTAGCGTTCAGTTTTGATATCATAGATTCCAGATTACTGCCTACTACTGCAGCATAATTTGTGTTAAATTTTGCACACCTAAGTTCGGTGGTACCACTTGTTGTTTCTTGACGACTTGCGTGTATGTTGTGGGTGGATTTAATAATGGAAATTTTCTTTTATGTATTTGTTTATACACGGCACATCCCTTAATTATTAGGGTGGTTACCATTGCATATTACGCATATCGTTGCTTCTGGTTCTTCTTTGGTAGGGACTTATGAGGTGGCCTTTAGCGCGTTTAACACACCGTGGGTTTCTCGAGTAGTCTTTTTGGGTGTGTCCAAAGCGCTGGCATCTTATACATTGGGCTGCTTCTCTTTTTGGATGAGGTGATTCAAATTTGAATATCAAATTTATGCCTATCTTTGTTCTTTTGGTCTTATTTTAGATTTAAATGAAAACGAGGTAGTGGTTTTCTAGAGCCCCTATGTGTTGATGATTAAACGAATCTTGCGTAAAACTGCCCTGAATGACCTTTTTATTCTTTCCTCATTTATGATTTGTTATAATCTTGTGAGGAATCGCACTGTACTTTAATTTGGTCGTTTCCAAGGACTTTTAATTCGTAGTGGTCTTTCGCTGTTAGTTGCAATAAATCTGTTAGAGGCTTTATGTATTTCAGACTTGCTACAAGAATAAAAGATGGTTTGCTATGCTTTCGCTTGTCTTTTTGTGATTAGCTACTCTGAGTTTCACCTTCAGTTTTGTCGCTGAGTTTGTCAAATCTTTCTGATGTGGTGGTTGATTGATATAACCAAAGATCTTTCAAAGTTGTATGTTTTAAGGTTCTTTTTGAGGTATCAGGACTATCCTGAATATTTTTCTGGATTCTACAAATTTCCATTTTTCTTCGTTTGAGGTTATGAACATTGACGGTGTCCCGCTGTATTGTGATATTTGTAAATGCATTATCTGCATGTATAGTTTGACTGTATATAGAGAATCACGTTTATTTGTTGAAATTGGACGTGAGAATCCCGGGTTGTATGTATTGTAAGTGTTGATCAAAATGCATTGGTTACAAAGCTGTAACTGTTGGATTTTGCTAAAGAGTCATTTTGATTTCACTTGATTTTCAGTCTAGCTTTTAGTGACTTCACTCTGTGCATCTTTATTCTGATTATGTGTAAGTTTTTCGTTTAAAAATGTCCTTAGCACTTTTCATAAAAACTCGTCGGCTTTATCTCTTATCGTTCTCGTATCTGCCAGTGCGGAGAGCAAACCAACGTGACCGTACCGTTCGATGTTCAAATGACGACTGCGCACTCCACTAAAGGATATAACACAGCAGCGTACTTGTCACACTTGTAATACCCAAAGATTCCAATGCCCTAAGCTGTGTTTCTAATCCGTCAAATAGTTGCTTTGCAGACGTATCTGTTTTACCTGAGGCTTGATTTAAGACTGACTTCCCTAACATAAACTTCTATTAAGAACTCATCTGTAGCAAATCTGGATATCAATTGGGGCACTGCCGTTGGAAAGCTCTCCATTAGTGATATAGAGGGAGATCATATTTCCATAGCTTGCAATAGGTATCTACGCAAGTTATGCTTAAATCTTCATGAATCTCCATCATATCTTATTGACTCTAACTGGTCTTCTAACAACTTTTACTGTGAAAAAATTTTCTTAGCTGTTGACTTTCCTTTTTGACTAAGGAGATGTCTTCCATTACATCCTGTCACAATCGTCAATTTGTATGTTATGAAAAATTTGATGAAAAGAGAATTATATAAAGTAAATGTTACAATGTCAGGTTGTAGGCGGGCAAAACTTTAGTTTAAAAGACCTTTTGCAAAACCATGGCTACTTTGCGCAAAATAAACAGGAAAAATTTAAAAGTTGTCCTCGATCGGCTAAAGTTTTTATACTGCTCCACGAGGACTTGTAGAAGGAACGAGTGGCAGATTGCGCAGAGAGAATGAGACGACTTCTATTACTGCGTTATGTAGAAAGTTTAGGAGACCCAAGAAATAACCAAATAACGATATGCGTCGTCTTGGTCTACTTTATTGTGCCCAAGACACTTTTTCGCATTTTTCTGATGCATTCAGATGCCGTTGTATTTTATTTAAAATTAGGATTATTGCTGAATGATTATCCAGCTGCTTTTGCAGTATGTGTATGCATGATGGATGTTTGGATCAAACGTGATGCAAAATTAGCTTAGTTATTCTACTAACGCTACTGTATAAATAGTTAATCAGTCAAAATTTTCTTATAATCTGCTTCATCTGTTACTAACATGTAGCGATCAATTACAGAACAGAATTACATTTTTTAATAGTGAATTTAGGATAAACAGCCAAGGAGCCATCCTTCATTTTGATATTATGGCTATATTTGTTTTTAGCCTGATGTTGTTGGTGTAATTGCTCAACTGCATCTTTGGCAAACAATAACTTGAAACTAAACAATAAAAAAAGCAAAATAAAGGAAAAGAAAAATAAACCTTGTGCAACTAACAACTTTTATCATTTATTTTCTAGACATTTTCCTATTAACGTCGTTATAAAGTAATTGCTTGACTTCCTAAAAGCAGTTTAAAGGCAAAGCTACGTTCTCTGTTTCTAAAGCATCCGTTCTTTATTACATTTTGTAATTAATTCCCTGATTACGTTTTTATTTCTGGATAAAACCAATAAATCCTGCTTAACCATTAAATCAGCGTGTCGGTTACACACTGCACTGTTTACTGTTAAAATAAAGCTTACTTTAATGCAAACGTATATACTTTATTAACAAAATGGAGAATTAAAAGGTTTTAGCAGCGTAGATTTTAACTAGACAAATATTTGAAAAAGTTGAAACCTAATCCCATAGTGCATCAAAAAAGTGCCGTCTAGGGAAAATTGCTGAACTAAATTGACATTTAAGTTTTCCTAAACAATAAAACGTTAGTAAAGTGGAACAAAAAATAAAGAAAACACTTTCTCGCCGCATCATTTAAGCTAAACCTACATATCTGAAATAACATTTTAGAGACTGTCATAAAATGAGTTCCCTTTTGATATGCGTTGACTTTGATGTAGCTTTTACATCGACAGTTTCGCAGTACAAACATATTTCAAACTGAAAACACTTCTGTTTGTCAATATACTTACTGGTTTGAGCACTCGAACTATAAAATAGGTCTTTAATCCTGCTATCCTCAGAGCTTCTTCTCGTTTCTCTCCGTATGCAGGTTCAACTTCAAATTCCCCAGTCAAAAACGACAAAGTCGTTGCTGATATATGCACTCTCCTAAATGAACAGAAAAAAGTGTAGAATGTTAAAGCTGAGCTCGCAACATTTTATATAGGTCTGATTAAAAATTAAATTTAAAAAGGATAGAAATAACTTACCCAGCCATACCGCTGCTTTCCATTTTATTAGCTAACTCAACGTCTTTAGAATAAACATCAAACTGCCACTGTCGTTGCCCTAAAACTCCAGCAAGCACAGCTCCTGTATGAATTCCAACTCTCATATCCACAGGAGAATTCGTTTTTTGTTGAACATACCTGTAACACACAAAATTTGACTTTGTTAGACGTTTTTTTGTTAGAAAAGGTAATTTCTTTTGTTAAATCCTCAGGTTTTGGTTTTTTATGGGGAACTTTATATTTTTAGCCAGAAAATGCACGTCCGCTGGGAACAACAACAATCCCTAAATCCTCCTTTCTCAAAACAACATATTTTCCGGCGTGACACTCACATGAAATAAACCTTTCCTGAAATTCAAGCAAGCACAAATCATTTAGGGCCAGCTGAAAGCACAGGTGTTTTAAGCTTTCGTGTCTGGACGTAAATATTGCCAGCACGTACTCTATGCTAATTTACATTTCTGTTTTTTAATGGAGGACTTTAATACCTAATTAAAATAGCATTAAAATTGTCCTTCTCTAGAGCATATATAAATTTACTTTCGTTTCTAAACGTGTCTAAATATTTTCAACATAAGGAAGAAGAGTAGAGCGTAATTAATTCCTCAACTGAGCTGCTTATACATACCATATAAAGTTAGCGTAGTTGGTTTTGCAGTTTACCAACTGCATAATTATAGTGGAAAATTTGCACACAGGCTAACCGCGAAACGCGAATGATCCTTTGAATGTTTCAGCATGAGAAATTATTAACGTTAGTTGGTTGGTTTGCACTCTAATCACGCGCAACTTCGTGTTTGAATGTTTTCCCCTCAATTTTCCTGTGGGAAAATGCGTAGAAATTCACAGGCGATGTTCATTTTTTACAATTACTCCTGCTCTATATGTGGCGTAATGAGAAGGATAGGCCGTGGTCTGTTATTAAGTTTAAACTCGGATGAATAATGACGGTCATAAAAGTCTAGAATTTTTCTTGGTAAAGAAAATTAAGTAGGAATATCAAGATGTATTTTGAGACCAGCTGGAATTTTTTTTTAGAGAAATAAAACCTTGAAAGTTATTTTTGTAGATCTAATGTAATTGATGCCTTACTTTGAAGATTGGGAAATTTCTGCTTTACTGATCTTTCTTTAAACTGTTATTGTTTCTCTCTACAACAAATAAAACTAACATTATAAAAGCACCTTGAACAAGGGCAATTTGGTGGTTATAATTTTATTTTTTTTTATTTATTTATTTCACTTGATATTGCAAAAACAACAATTAACTTAATTGATAATTATTTACATCTTATTAAAATTACCTACTAAGTTTTCGGTAGTAAAATTGTTTTTTCTATTGAATACTTCACACAATGTGATGGGAGGAAAATAGAAATTCAATCAGATCTTCCTGCATTTTTCGCACATTTAAGAAAACCCTGCAACATTTTTCACGAGCAACTGTACAAAAGCCCTGGAGAGCTAATGAAAGATTCTTTTTAACTGGAAATTTTTAGATGGCAAGTGGAAATTTCCAAATGGCAACTGCAATTATTCAAATGATAACTAGAAATCTCCACTTGTCACGCAAAAATCGCGGTTGTTATCTGGAATTTTCTACTTACCATTTGGAAACCTGCTAGAAAATATTGAGAATTTTCAATTTTCATTTCTACCTATCCACGAAAGGCCCAAAGGGCCAATGTAAGTTTTTTCAGCTGAGAATTTCCAACTGAAAACTGAACATTTCCAGATGACAGTTGAAAAACTCCAAATAACAACTGGTAATCTCCAAATGATAGGTGGAAATAACAACTGAAAATTTCCAATATTTTTCAATAGGAAGTTTCCAATATTTTTCAATAGGAAGTTTCCAAATGGTAACAAAACATTTTTCAAAAACAACTAGACATTTTCAGACAACAACTAAAAATTACCAGATAACAACTGAGATTTCCATATGACAAGTGGAAATCTCCAGTCATTATTTGGAAGTTTGCAGTTGTAATTGTGAAATTTCCAGTTGAAAAAGGTATAATTGGCCCTTCGGGGCTTTCGTAGATAAGTAGATATGGCAATTGGAAATTTTCAATACTTTTGTAGTAGAAGGTTTCTAAATGATAACTAGAAGATTCGAAAAAGCTAGAAATTTTCAGATAACAACCTGAAATCACCTACAAAAGCCCCGAAGGGCCAATATAAATTTTCTATTACGTGGAAGAGTCCAGATGATAATTGGAAATTACCTACAAAGACCCCGAAGAACAATGTAAATTTTCTATTACTTGGAAGTTTTCATATGATAACTGGAAAATACCTACAAGAGCACCAAAAGAAATTTTCAGTTATCAATTGGAGATTTTCTCTTCCCATTTGGAAATTCTCATTAAAGAAATTTTACATTCGCCCTCCGGGGTTTTTGTAGATAGCTGGAAATGACAAGTGGAGATTTTCAATAATTTCTAGCAGGAAGGAATGATAATAAAAAGCTTCCAGAAAACGTCTAGAAGTTTTCAGATAGCAACTGAAATTCACCTATGAAAGCCTCGAAGGGACAATGCAAATTTTCTATTACGTAGAAATTTCTAGATGATAACTGGAAATTACCTACAAAAGCCCCGAAAGGCCAATATAAATTTTCTATTACGTGGAAGATTCCAGATGATAATTGGAAATTACCTACAAAAGAACCAAAAGAAATTTTCAGTTATCAATTGAAAATTTTCTCTTCCTATTTGGAAATTCTCAGTTAAGAAATTTTACATTTGCCCTTCGAGGTTTTTGTAGATAGCTAGAAATGACAAGTGGAGATTTTCAATACTTTCTAGCAGGAAGTTTTCAAATGATAACGAAAAGCTTCCAGAAAACGTCTAGAAGTTTTCAGATAGCAACTAAAAGTCACCTACGAAATCCTTGAAGGGCAAATGTAAATTTTCTTTTAACCGCGAATGTCCAGATGATGACTGAAAATCGTCAAACGACAATTGGAAATCTCTAGATGATAGGTGAAAGTAACAACTGAAAATGTTCAATATTTTTATATAGAAACTTTTCAAATTGCAACTGGAAATTTCTAGATAAAGTTGTCAGATAGGAACGGAGCATTTAAATATAACAATTAGAATTTTGGTACGACAAGTAGAGATTTCAAGTTATCATTTAGAGATTTGTAGTTGCAATTTGAAAATTTCTACGAAAGCCATGACGGGCCCATGAAAATCTTTTTTCTTACTGGAGATTTCCAAATGCAATTGAATATTTTCAAATAAAAACTAAAAATTCCTACATTCTTTTTTTCCGAAATTTTCAAATAACGATTTCAAATTCCCAATCAACATCTGGAAATTATCAGTAAGAAAGAATTTTTTATTGGCCCTTCAGGGCTTTTGTAAATTTCATAAATCTAGTTGTCATCTGGAAATTTCAACTTATCATCTGGGGATAGCCAGTTCTCATCTGCAAATTTTTAGTTGTTGTCTGAAAACTTCTAGTTGTTATCTAACAACTTCCACTTCCAAGTTAGGAGAAAGAAAAAATAGAAATTTTCAGTTTTTCTTTGAAAATATCAATTTGTCATCTGGAAATCTCCAGTTAAAAAATCTATATTAGACCTTCGGGACTTTCATAGGTAGGTTACAGTTGTTATTTCAGAATCCACAGTCATTATTTGGAAATTATTCTCCCCCATCTGGAAATTTCAAGTAAACAAACTTTACATTGGCCCTTCGGGGTTTTCGTAGAAAAGTTTCAGTCGTTATTTGGGAATCCCAAGTTATTATTTGGAAATTATTCATTCCCATCTAGAAATGTCAAGTAAACAAAATTACATTGGCCCTTCGGGGCTTTCGTAGATAAGTTTCAGTTGTTATTTGGAATCCCAAGTTATCATTTGGAAATTATTCCTTCCCATCTAGAAATATTAAGTAAAAACAGTTTACATTGGCCCTTCGGGGTTTCGTAGATAAGTTTCAGTTGTTATTTGGGAATCCCAAGTTATCATTTGGAAATTAGTCCTTCTCATCTGAAAATTCCAAGTCTACAAAATTTACATTGGCGCTTCGGGGCTTTCGTAGATAAGTTTCAGTTGTTATTTGGAATTCCAAGTTATCATTTGGAAATTATTTCTTCCCATCTAGAAATTTCAAGTAAAAACAATTGACATTAACCTTTCGGGGCTTTCGTAGATACGTTTCAGTTGTTATTGGAAATCCCTAGTTATCATTTGGAAGTTATTTTTTCCCATCTGAAAATTTTAAGTAAAAGGAATTTACATTGGCCCTTCGGGGCTTTCGCGGATAGGTAAAAAGACAATTGAAAATTTCGAATATTTTTTAGTAGGAAGTTTCCAAATGGCAGCTGGAGATTTCCAGATAAGATCGGGGCATTTCCAGATAACAACTGAAATTTCCTTAAGACAAGTGGAGATTTCCAGTTATTATTTCGAAATTTGATGTTGCCATTTGGAAATGTTTACAAAAGTTATTAAGGGTGAATGAAAAAATTTTCTTAACGGTAAATTTTCAGATGACAACTAAATATTTTAATATAAAAACTGTAAACGTCTACATTTTCTTTTTTCCTGAGATTTCCAAATGGCAAGTGCTATTTTCTAGTTTCTGTACTTCTTATAATCAATTTAAAATTGCACGATCTTTGTGACATTCTGCATAAGTTAAGTAATAACTCTTTGGTGACATTGAAAAAAGTTGTCGGTTACTGTTTGCAATTTAGTTACAACACATCAAAATAGAATCAAAATATTTCTGTCCCACTTACTAGCTCTGAAATTCAAGAAATCTTAAATAGGTCTGTTAGTATAGTTTAGTATCGAGCATAACTATTGCGTTATCGTCACTATCTCCTGATTCTTATGGAATTCTAGGAGTAAGAAGTCGTCTAAGATATTCAGATATACCATGCAGTCGAAAGCATCAAATCTTATTACCAAGTAAACACCAGTTTACATCGTTACTCAATAAAATCGTACATGAGAATTTACCGCATTTTGGATTACCAACTGTTATTACTGTAACCAGATTACAGTATTCACAGATATCAGTACGTAATGTGACTCGTTCCGTGTGAAGTTGCTAGTCCTCTATCAGGCACTTCCCCAAATGGCGAATAAGGGAATGCCTCCCAGATACGAGTGGTACAGGGGACATGAGATACCTGTGATGGACCAAAGCTAGTACTATAGGAACGTCTGTACCAGGGTGTGTTAAGAGCGGCTGTCACAAAACTCGCCAGCACGCCTGACAAGCGAGGTGTTTGGATGCCAAACGTATTACAAACAGATGGCTCTTAGTCAGTAGTAGCCCTGAGTCAGATGGCTAAAGCAGCAGTGATTTTGACAAAAGGGCACAGATTGCTAAAAACAAAGAACAAAAAATACAAAACTTATACTTCTAGTTGCTATGTACAATACAAGGTCAATTAATAAAAACGAAAAGATGGATGAACTGGAAGAAGAACTGATAAACATAAAATGGGACATTGTTGGACTGTCCAAAATAAAGGGAGCAATAGAAAAACTCTGGAAATTTATTGTACTACGAAGGAACATCAAACGAAGAGAATAACATAGAGGAAGTTGCATTTTTATGATACGAACACATCTAGCATTAAATGTATTATATAACGTCATTTTCTATAAGGTGGCTTACATTGTGGTGCACATATAAAGGTTTTGCCGTCGAAAAATTGTCCAAGCTTATGCTCCCACATGAGACTAGGATGATTAATAAGTAGAGTTATTTAACGAAGAAATAGCAACAGCAATAGAACAAGAACATTGCCAATATTCGCTAGTGGTTGGAGATTTTAATGCAAGAATAGCAAAGAAACAAGTCAAGTAAAGAAAACATTTGGACGATTATCGATGTTAGAACACGTGGCTTTCCTGAAATGGAGATGGACAGGTCATACAGTAAGACAGACTGATTCCAGATAGAATAAAGAAATTATTCAATGGAGACCGTGGACCAGATAAAGAAATGTGGACAGACCACAGACTAGATGGACCGACGATTTAAATAGAACAGCTGGACTTAGCTTGGTTTAGAACGGCGCAGAACAGAAGTTTATTGAAAAATTTAAAGAAGGTCTATATCCAATAATGAATAAGGAAAGGTTAAAAGAAGAAGGAAAAGAAGAATGTGATTCGCACAATTGTTAGAAATTATAAAATATGCTGCAAAATCATATTGTTTACCATCTAAAATGGAAGATTTGCCGAAAAATTGACGTTCAAGAAATCATTTAGTGCTTGAGATGTTGATTATGCAGGAATATTGACTACAGAAGCGTTTTTGTCAACCTTAAAGAGATTTGTTGCACGACGTAGAAAAATTGCTCACATTTTATTAGGACTAAAAATGTGTACAGACTTTGAATATCTTACACCCTGACATTCCCCAGTGGGCAATTCGGCCTGGTCTTCTAGCGTTACTAAATGAAGATAATGTATCTCCGTTAAGATGAATATTTGGTAAAGTCCACAAGATGCATCCTGGTGTGGATGGTATCACGCTGGTTATAACATTGGTAACTGCAGATAGAGGAATTCGTTTAATTGCTGTTGGATATACAAATCAAAGGCTCTTAGCTACAATTGTTTGCAGTACGATTTTAGAACCAGTTAGTCAGTTAGTAATATATTATCAGAACCAAGAGCACCATTGAGACAATTGCACATTCAGCTCGTAGTAATATCTTTTTTTTAGTAATTCTTTAGTCATTTTAGTATGCTCCCTAAGGATATGATACTTAATGAAGTAAACAAAGTAATTTCTGACTTTTTCCCATGTTTAAATCAATCGTGATCTTAGTATTCAGCAGAGAGATACCTTTGGGCCGACATTATCCTGCCTTACTTTGCAATTTCTAGTGTCATCTTTAAATTCAGAATTAAATCTTTGGTATCTGGATGATGGTGAATACACTTTAGTTTTAAACGATTTAAAATGTTTTTTCAATTACTCTTCTAGGGCTTTAGGCTATATCTCAAAATAAACGTGCAAAAGTGCGAAGTTTTTACTTTATCTGATACGTAACGGAAATTAAAGCATGATAGTTCTGAAGAAGTTTTGGTCTTGGTATACATATCTTTAAAGAACTATAATGACGCTAAACTCACACAAAGCATGCGGACGTCTAATGGACGTTCATTAAACGTCTAGATTTCGTCGGGCAAACATTAATTAGACGTCCAATTTCGGGTCAACTGACGTCTTTCAAAGAGTTATAGATGTAGTCAATTACATGAGAATCAAGAATATTTTTGACTCTCTGTTAAGATATGGGGGCAGAATATTCATTGTTAGTATTGTATTGAGAAATTGGATTAAGACACGAAATAGCGACTTTTTTGAACAAAGAATGCCACAAATGTTACGATGGAATATTATTATTGCAACTAACTTACTTAGGAGACACATTTGAAAAACTTAATTTAATTAATCTTCAACTCCAGGGGAAAAATAACAATGTTCTTAGTCTAAACAAAAGAGTGCTTTCGTTCCTCGTCCAAGGCCAAATCCAAAAATGTTTTTCTTAAAGAAAATGTGAGCAGAGTGTATTTGGAATGATTAAAAGCATCTGCTTTGCAGATCTAGTTCTGAAAGTAAAAATTAGAAAAATACTATAATTATCAAACCCTTTTTCAGAGGTAGTTTCAAAATTAGAATCATCTTCATTTATTTCATGCGAGCTCGCAAACCTAATTTCGCTGATATTGGGGCAGTTTATTTTTAAAATTTTTCTATCATGTTTGGTGTGGTCTTTATCAATACATTGGTGATGATTTACATATTATGTCTTATTTCTATTTCTCTTAAATATTCTACGACGAATATCATTATGTAATAAATTTGTTTATTTAACTTCATTTAAAAGGTGCATGTTTAAACCAAGAAATATCCATTTTATAAAGGAAGAAAAAGAACTGCAAATGTAATTATCCTGCTAGTGCTTCAAAATTAGATTTTTGATAAAATACTGAAAGCAGAAACAACGTAACTTATGCATTAAAGTAGACAAAGGTACAGTGAACAAATGAGAATAATTTATTATGTCTTAACGAATCAAAATAAAAATATTTGTTGAGTTCCAGAAAGTATGTTTTTTTCCTAAAGAAAGTCTTCAGTACGCCGCTGTTAAATAAGTTTACCAAGAACTTTCTGTAAATAAAGTTTTCTCTTTAAAGTTTAATTCACAGTTTCGTGTCAGACTCGCCTTTTTTGCTTTCAAATTATTTACACCAAAGAAAGTAGAAGATCCAACCTAAAACGAAATCGGAATAACACGCGATAAATTTATGTCTGATGTGACACAGGAATTTATAGCAAATAATGTTGTAGTTGCAGATTCCTTTTTATATCATTCTAGAATTCTGTTACCTTCACGTGTTCTACGACCTCGAAATGCTTTCGATATTCAAGTATACATTTGTCAAACTTCAATCCGCTTATGCGTTTAATCAATGAATTCTGCTCTACCTGACATGTTTTATTGATCATCCATTTGCTACTTACGATTAGTCTCATGAAACAAGACAATTTAGTTCTATCAATCATTCGTGTTTTATTACAGGATACATAATTTAGTTCTGAAAGTACGATACTTATGGATTTTACTTATAAACATCATAAATAACAGCAGACAAGAAAAGCAATTCATTAGGATCGTTTGATACTAAGCATTTGTATTTTGAAATTCTCTACAATTATAAATAGTTAATCAAAAATCTTTATGTCAGTTTTATCAAATTTCTAGTGATAAGTAAAGAGGAATTAAAATTGCTTAAATGGTGAGTATATTAAAAAATTTAATCTTTAAGTGTCGGAATGGTCCAATCTTTTGTTTGTTTTGTTTTTATGTCTTGACACCTGAAGTAAGATAAACCGTATTATTTACTAACTTTAGGTAAACCATCATGATATCACCTAACATTTTTGCTGAAAAGATTATCGCAAAACGATGTAATAATAAATAAATCTAAATGTATTTTCAGTACCAACAAGATACATTCCGTTGGTTATGCACTTTCTAATGAAGGAATACACCTCGATCCAAACAAAGTTAGCAGCTTTGTAAAGTTAGAACCACCAAAAGACTCCAATGAAGTTAGAAATTTGCATGTTAAACTACGTACCAAAGTTTCTGTCAAATTTAGCTGAAAATACTGAGACCTTAAGAGAGCTGACACTGAAAAGAAACAATTTCACCTAGACGAACAAGCATGTTGAAAAGTTTTCGAACATTCAAAACAACAGCTAGACGATGCTGCGAAGCAAGTGTGTTTTGATATTAAGAAGAAACTTCGCTTGTATGTTGATGCGGAACGAACAGAGATGGCTGCAATGTAAAGAATACAATAAAATTGAACGAGGAACATTGTAACATAGTCAATTCTATATTTACCCTACATACTGATCATTTACCTCTAGGTCGAATTTTACAAAACATTAAATCAATATATAGTGGATGCCTTGAAAGATTATGTTCAATGATTCGATGCTGTAGTTCATGGGTGACTATTATCAAAAAATGGTCGGGAAAGGTGTACAAAAAATAAGACAAATGTACATAAATTTAAAATCAATGGCCTGGTGTAATGCAAAAAATTTAGAAGTCACGCATTATCTCCCACATACCGCCAAAATCTATACATAATAGATACAATAGAAAGACAAATGCATCCCTTTCAGAAATGTATCAATCTGGTTACTCCAAGATCAATTCTCAAACCCAGTCCTTTAAATCATAAATTCCCGGGAATTATTATTTCAATTTTAACCACTTTCGAACAGAAATGATCCTCATAATATCTGCAAAAACGATAAAAATCAAGAAGCACCAGTTTCATTAGAAGAAGAATTACAAGAAACTCAACCACTGCATGAAGAACACCTTATAGAAACTGATACTACAGTCTCAGAAGGTGGCCAGGTGGTTAGTTCGTGTTAGTGTTAGCGAATAAACTAAACTGAGGAATTCTGTTGGAATTTCTTAAACTTTTGTTCTGTATCTTTTATGTGAAATAAAACTTTCCTTTACGTCTACAAAATAGATTACAGTGGACTTACTCGTCCCGTGTCTTTTAACTAACTATACTTAAAACTGACTAAAAACAACTAACTATTTCCTTTTCTTTGTGCTCCGTGCACGCCCATTTTTTGTTCCTCACAAACATGTTCACTAACTAAGTGGAACCAATTCCTACAAAGACGGCATACACATTTCAAATTATTACAGGAAGTCCCTTTTATTTAAATAGCAAATTCTAAGAATGCTCCACACGGGAGTGACGAGCCCAAATGCTTATTGTTCGCAAGATACGAGGTATGTGAGAAAAGTAATGAGACTGATTTCATGCTAACCAAAGTTTTTATTTTTCTCAAACAACAATGTTATCCCATTCAAAGTAGTTCCCTTGGGCAGCTATACACCGGCGGAGTCGTTGTTCCCACTCTTGATAGCAGCGCTGGAAGTCTTCAACTGGTATGGCTTTTAACTGGTCGGTCACAGTCTTTTGAATGTTCTCCAGAGTTCCAAAATAACGTCCTTTTAGGACATGTTTCAATTTCGGGAAAAGGAAAAAGTCACAAGGGCTCAAATCAGGTGAATAGGGGGGATGAGGGACAACAGTAATGCGTTTTGAGGTCAAAAATTCACTGATGGAAATTGCTGTGTGACACGGAGCATTGTCATGATGTCTGTCAAAATTTGATGCACGGTGAAAGTGTTTAAATTTAACTGTTCACTCATCATCCTTATTGTTAAACGACGGTCTGATCTCACAAGAGCCCTCACACGTTCAACGTTTTCGTCAGTTTTTGAAGTATAATGCATTATACATCCACACAATATGATTACCCTCTAAATTAGTTATTATTAACAAGGAACCGAGTTACACAAACGCACACACTCTATGACTTGCAGGCAAATCCCAACATGCCTCCCACCTTGGAAGGCCGGTGAAGGCTCTTGCAAGACCTTAAACCTGCTACTTCGAAATGGTCTTCCGCTGGGGAAACGGGGCACACCTTTGAAAATAAGACCTTGATATCACCTTGGGCTGTTTGTACGATAGCTACTCGACACACTCCATCCTTGCCTGTGTAAAGATGAGTCACCTGACCAAGTTTCCAGCATAAGAGCGGTGTGTTGTCATCCTTGATGACGACTATTACTCATGATGTAATTCCTCCTTGTTGCGTCTTCTATTTACTTCTCTGTTGAAGTTCGGAAAGGTATTCCCTTCTCCATCGTTTCCAAAAATGCTGCTGACATTGTTGGACATACTGATATCTGGTAAGTCTGCCAACTGGAGTCTCCTTGAAATCCGGATCTGGTACTGCAACAAGTGGACGCTCCACCAGAAAAAGTGAGCCGAAGTCAAGGATTTAGGTCGTTGGGATCGTCAGACATGCATAAGCAAGATCTTTCATTAAAAGTGGACCAGCATAATCAATGTCAGTTGTAAAGAAAGGCTGACTCGGGCAATTGGCCCATCATAACTTGGGCAATTTCTGGGTTGACTTTGAAGCATGGAACGCATTGCCGAAACACCTTTTTCGCAAAATTGCGACCCAACACAGGCCAAAACCGGTCTCTTATGGACGCCAGCATTTGTTGTAGGCCAGTGTTCAACAAACGAATGTGTGCAGCTTCGAAAATAAGGCGAGGTAAGTGGTGTTTAGCGCATAAAATGATTGGAAGTTTTTTATTCATTGAAATATCGGAATTCTGAAGGCGCCCCTCAACTATGAGCACGCCATGATCGTGTATAAACGGATTTAGAGATAAAATCCGACTTTTACGGGTACATTCCTGGTTCAGATTTAAGTCCCGAATTTCTTGGTCGAATTAATCACTTTGCGCTACCTTGATTAAAATTTGGAATGCATTATTGATTTCTTTTAACGCCAACGGACCGACCTGACGTTTTAGAGGTGCGTTTTTGTAGAGACCATTGGTTTTGAATCTCAACATCCATACTACAACACGCTTTAATCTTGGGAGTTGTTCGGTTGTTCCGTAAGTTACAGTAGT
>VTPC01001172.1:0-53173 GCA_011009095.1 Ignelater luminosus
TGGAACAACATCGCCTCTAGCGGAGAGAAAATCGTTGTTTTGCTCAATTTACGATCATCTTTTTTTGGTGTCGATACTTGGTCTCACAATCAACTGGCTTTGATGAATTTCCACTTACAGCGCCATCTGGGCAAAACGTTGCATCTTTTTTAAAACTAACAATTTGAGTTAAATGACATTTATTTTACGTAAATCCATGTTATGAAAACAAGCATTCAATTTGACAAATCAGAGCGTCGATCACGTGACAATCAAGTACTTACTAGCTATGGGGTACAACAGCTTGTTTTTCTCTATCAATTATAAACCATATTCTTCCATCCTTATTAATTGAAGTATTGTATTAATAAATTAAAATAACCTATAGATTAATAAAGGACAAAAAACATGATTTGTAATTAATAAGAAAGAGACAGATAATACCCCCAGTCACACGCACATTCTCTATCAAGTTTCACTGAATGGATAATAGGTTAGTTTTTGTTATTAATTGTTTGGCTTTTCTTTGTTGATGATATGTTTCGAAATTGTGTATTAGAAAAATAACTGAAATTTTTTGCTATTCTCTAAATTTAGCAGAAACTTCAAAGTTTTGTAAATGTATATTACTACTGTCTAGCATTAGTAATCAGTACTCTACTAACGGCGGCGTACTCTCAGGAGCACCTACCCTACCTCTATGTCAATGGTTTTTTGGAACACTGTATGTTATTTTTTTTTTTTAGCAAGAAGAGAATTTGAAAAATTATTTTGAATATTAGACAATAGGAGTAAAAAGAGGTTAAAGGCAGATATTATCCCTCATACATTCTTTACTGATACAAAACTCAAGCGCCCATGGTTCTTAAGAGAAGACAACTGGAAAGTGACTTAAACTGTCCCTAAGAAAAGAAAGTGATTTAAGTCAACCATCCACTTCAGCAGTATGTGAAGCAGTGAAGCAACAAGTATAAAGGAAGAATCAGTATTAGAGTATTTAGAATTTGAAGAGCCATCAACATTATTTTAAGATTAATGTAATTAAAGTAATCCTGTAATTAGAAGCAACTACATTCAGTGTGACTTAAATAAAATTAGGAAAAGGAATCATGCACGTTCATTAATAAGAATATAAACTCCAGTTAGTGTAAGTTTGTCTCAACTTACTCTGAATATTGCACATGATACTGAAAAGATGTCAATAAAAAATGATGCGCTTTCAAGTTCTGCAAGCTCTGACAAAATTGTAGATTTTATATTAGTGAAAAAAAAATGATTTAATGTGTTTCTAGTTTTTCTATAGGGGATGAAACTAAAAATATGTTAAAAATTCATCGTTTATTATACTTTATAAAGATGTTTAAAAATTTATATTGATTTAGCAGATAATTATTATTTTATATCAAATGTTCAGGAATTAAATTGTTTGGATTAGGTCACGACTTGCAATAGGTTTGTCTTGACTCAGTGCATTTGGACAGTTTGTATTTGCACAAACTTAGGAAGTATTTGCCAAGAAAAGTAAGATTTAAATTATTTATTTTTAATAAAATAAGAAAAAAAAAACAAAAACTTAAAGCTAAAAACATAAAAAATATGTTAATCTTGATGAACATCAGATGGAACAACTTCACAAAGGACCTGAATCAGATATGTAATTCGATCTGAAAAATAAATTTACATTTAATCTTAATTTATTGCTTTTGAATTTGGATTTTTCAAAACTTACTCATTATCTTAGGTCTGTTGTTCTTATAAATAAACCAGTAATAAACAAGAGTTCCTAGAACCATAAAACCTATAGCAAATAAGTATTTTGGTGTTGGATCAGTTATAATAGGAACTGTTGCTAGGAATATTGCTACAAATATTATAAAAACTGCTATCCATGTAGGTACCTGCAAATAGAAGCATTTATTGTATAACCAAACCAAATTATAAAAACGGAGTGAATTTTAAAATTTAAAATTAAAACAGTCAATAATTACCCTGTATGGTCTGTCAATATTTTTCATTGTTTTACGAAGTATCAAAAGCGAAACCATAGCAGTGCCATATCCAATCCATACCAAAAAACTGGCAAATTCGATTAATTGTATTATATTGCCCATAATTATATATACATATGATATTAGACCCTAATTAACAAAATTATTATTTATTTGACATCAGTTATATTACATGGACACAAACCTGCATAACCACAGCCGCTACAGGTGTTAACCTCTTGTAATGAATGTACGATAAACATTCAACCATGTGGCCATCTTGGCCAGCCACAAAACATATCCTGCAATTTTATTGTTATTATACTTTTTACAAACATTGTAAATTCTTACCTGGTAACACTAAATTGTATACTAAGTGCACAACCGAAAGTAGCAAGTGCCACACCGAGTGGAATAAGAAACTGAAGTGGACCCAAAACTTTTTCACCGAACAGTACTGCAACGGCTGGTGCACTTACCATTTCTGGAATTGTAAGTACTGTCATGTACGATATGTTCATAAACACATACAGTAGCGTCACTACTGGAACACTAATGGCAATGCTGCGAAGAATATTCCTAAAAAAAAGTTGACAGTTAGAAATTTCTGGTAGAAAAAAACCAATAAGAGTAATCAGCAAGATTTCTGTACTGTAATATTTTAATATTGCTGTATTTGAGTTTTTCTAATTTTTTGCTTGAACAGAAACTGGAGAAAGTAGCAAGTTCTGATCCCAACTTGCAATTCTTGACTGGATTTTATAATTGTAAACTGCTATGTAAGAGTAAAATTTAAAATTAAAATTTTAGCAAAGACACATATACAGGAAAATAAAGTAAGTAAACCATGAATTATTATTTGGTGTTAATGTTATTAAAAAGTGGTGTTTGTAAATCGTGGCATCCCCTTCTTGGTGTCACAATCTTTTCTTATTTTCTTGATGTGATGGTTAAAAAAATTTTAAATTACATACAAGCAAGAAATATCTCATAGCACTCATTAAATTGACTGAAAGGATTTCAACTTCCAATATTTCATTAGTTTTCATGCATTGGCAAATCAATACCATTATTATAAATTTGACCAACGTAAGGATTAATTCAATTCTCTTTAAAAGATTCTACCAATTAATTCGTGACGAGAAACTCCTAGTAGGCATAACATTCAATTCATCAGCTAAGTCTTCCAAAGAAGGATATGCCACATAAGGGACAAAGGGTTTCCTTCCATAGCAAGTTTATCAAAAATGACATATTGGACAAAGGCATGATTAGGACAAGCTTGATGATCTAGGAAATGGGTTACTTTTTGTTTTTGTTCAAAAATGAAGACTAAGAAATTGAGAAAAATTGATTTCACATCTAACTCGATAGATACATACTTTTCTGGACTTTTAATTTCTTCTGTGACTGTTGTAACGGAATTCCTAAAAGAAAAAGAAATAATATGCAATAATATTATACCCAATTAATTAAATTACCATCCATCGTAAGCCCATAAACCACTATAAAAGGCAAGGGCAATATCTTTCGCAGCGAAACTGGTCCCTTCAAAACCCTTACTTAAATTCTGAACGTTTCCTAAAACAGTTCATTTTATGAAACTTCATTAAAAAAATTTTCTAATAATTTACCTTTACATAATTCATAAATACCACCGGCGATTACAACTAAACAAGCTACTACTTTAAAGGAACTAAATATATTTTGTATTTGTACATAAAGTTTGACGCTCATTACATTAATATACGTAATTACACCTAAAATTTAAAATTGTCAGTGAATTACTCTACAAGAACATTTTTGGTGTAAGATATTACTTTTACTTACCTAATGCTACTAGAGCAAATAATTTTTTAATTGTTTCCTGAGTATCTACTTCGTGTAAACCAATGAGATCAAAAAATGGCTGACATGTATATTCGGCGAATGTCAATATTATAACTGCTACTTCGGCTGGACGTAATGCTATAACGTACATCCATGAACACAAGAATGCTGGTAGTTTACCCCAAAATGGGTGTAAGGGGCCAAATGAATCCATAAAATATGCATATTCGGCTCCTGATCGAGGAACTACTGTACCTAATTCTGCAAAAGCTAAAGCACCTAAAATAAAAAAGATTAAAGTTAATATATGCCATTAGATATTGTTTAATTTTGTCTTTGGTCAAATATTTGCTTAAGTAAAAAAAATCTCCAATGATTATAACTGTGCTATCAACATAAGTTTCTATAATTTACATAGTCGGGGAGATTTGCCAAAAAGGCATCGTAATCTACACAGCTACAAGAAACCTTGTTTGGTCAAAATTATGAATTTGTTACTATTTCATGAATGTTATGTCACTGAAGAAATAATTGTCTTTGTAGTCTACACTCAATTTTGCAGAACAAATACTTTTGTATCTTTCTCATAAGATACTATGTAATTTTCAAGTAAAATAAATTATTGGATGACTTGCGGTATTGAGATAAGATTTTCTGGATGTTGCTAATTATATTGCTATAGTCAATATGATCGTCGGAGACTGAGAAGGAAGGATTCAAAATATTTTTTCAAAAAACTAACTCGAAAACAATACGTTTTCAGATGTAATGCATTCATAGGCAGTTTTTAGTCTAAGCTTCTTTTGTGCATTAAACCTGACTTACTTCCATTACTGAAAGTTATGTCTCTTTCTGCAATGCGAAACTGGCACGGCATTAGCATGACACTTTTAGACGCAATCATGGATCAGAGAATATTGCGTTTTATTCCTCCTCCTTTTTGTGTTTCGATTATTATTCAACTCGAAATGTAAAATATCACAAATTTCACCATAACATTATTTTTCAGGTTTATGAGAACGCCTACGAAGTTGCCTAGTGAAAAATGTTTCTTTCTTGATTTAATCTAGATTCATTTTAGACAGTTTCAGTTTGGGCAAACAAATGACTATATAATTTGTTTTCTAGAATTTTTCATAAAACTTGGCATAATTGTAAAGAGAACAAAAATACCTTTCAAATGAGGTATCACAAGTGATATAGTATCATTTAAAGAACTAGGGGGACTTGTGAGGGAGAGGGGGAGCATTTAGAAAAATGATAAGATTGTTTTACTTTTTGCTGCCGACTAATAAGGTATGTAAATAGTTATTCCAGAACTTGTAGTTCACACCATTTAATATATGTACTTCTATTCTAATCCTGAATTGTAGAGTCTGTTGTGCAGAAGAGTGAAAACGCGTCGGAATCGATTGGAACTAATGACTCCGGTTGCCGGAAGCTTCCTGCACCATGCTTCAGACGTTTCCTGGGTATCCGGGGCCCAGGTTGTCTGCTCATCTCCATAGTTGCTATGGAGAGAGGCTCGTCCATAGCTGTCGCCAAACTGCCTCCACTTTCCAGGTTGATTTTGCAATGAATCGTCGAGGGATAAGTCGACTATTCGACAACGCTCTCTATCATTCCGGCCTAAAAAGTAAAATGTCGTTTTTCTATCAGTCCTGGTCTTTAACAGTGTTCTGGTCTTCCATCATGATATTTCGCGAACAAAACTCCGTTACTGCTACTCGCGCTGATTGGATGTTCTTTGACACATTCCGCAGGCTTGCTACGATGATGATTTCCATCTTTCCTGTAAGGCTCCTGAGATTTGGGCCTTGGGTGCCATTTTGGGGGCGCTGTTCGAAAGGCTGTCAGATTGAATTTTTGCATATCAAAGCTAATACGTATTAACTTTTTTGGAGTCTGAGCATGAGCATCTGTAGGAAGAAAATTAGGCAATTGAGGGCGCATACTTATAATATGTCCTCGGGTGCTGAAATAGTTAAGGTGGCATTGTTCACCATATGACGAA
This sequence comes from Ignelater luminosus, assembly GCA_011009095.1. Taxonomy (NCBI): domain Eukaryota; kingdom Metazoa; phylum Arthropoda; class Insecta; order Coleoptera; family Elateridae; genus Ignelater; species Ignelater luminosus. Next base: position 5,812 of record VTPC01001172.1, read on the forward strand.
GACGTCCACTCAAGTTTCTTGCCGACATTTGCTATTACTACGAAGGGATGTCCGGGTATGCAAATACTGCGGGTTGACCACCGTCTTGTGTTGTTTGGATGGACGAGAACTTTATATCTATTATCCATCACCACCCGGGGTCTTCGGTCTGCAAGCTGCCTCAGCATCTACACTGGTCATCACATGAAAGTCCGAAAAATCCATCACAGCGACTTGCTTGGATGACGGTATCATGGAGAGGGATGTCGACTAGCTGCCGAGCTCTGCCCCTCGCACGCCTATCAACACCAGCCGTCTTGACACCCAACTTGACCAGATTCCGCCTGGGATCCGAGATCCAGATCGACCCGTCTACAAGTCATCATCACAGCCGATATTTGGTTTCGTGCCGTCTGCTTTGTGTGGATCATCCATCACTATCACCATTATCATCATCATCATCATCATCCAGGTCTCTTTTTTGACCATTCCACCTTCAAAATTCCACTATTTGATAAGGTTACCGAACCAAAAATTGGCAATAAATTTCAAGATTGTTTGTTTAACAAAATATTTAGATAAAGAATTTAAAACATAAAAATATTATTATGTAAGAACAGATAAAGGTCCAGACTAAGCAACGTCGGAAATTTTTTGATTATCATTTTTACTCAGTTGTTTAAAGTAATTGTTGTCAAATTCCCTTAATTTAATATTTTAATCCTTAGATTTAGTTGGCTTTGAGTTTCCGCTGTCGAGTTGCTGTAATAATACATTATTTTGGCTATAAATGCGCCCAGAAACGTCCAATAATTCAACAGTGATAGTTGTGGAGGTTTGGAGGATTATTTTCTTTTTTTACTAGTTTTATTTCCAATTCTTTGAAAGGGCCCACGCTTTCGTGAGCATAATCTTAAGGATGATATTCTCTATGAATGACTTGAATTTTTGTCTAATGAGGTCTAACAAAGGTTAAGCCAATCATAGATAAATACTGTTCTCAAGGCCGCCACATCTTTTGGTCAGATGGCGCATCTTGTTATGGTGGCAAAACAGTGGGAATTTTCAAAGAATTGGAAATAAAATATGTAGTAGGTAATCTACTGGAATGTCTTTTTAAGATTCAATCTAGCTAGTAGTACACTCCTGCCGAATGATTCTCGGGGACAGTAACGGCTTATCCATAAAATCTGTAGGCCTTATAGATGAATTGTTTTAGTTTCGAAGAAAAAAATTGCTTTTTCATGTTGGTTGTAGAAGATTCCTTTCTAAGGATATCTAAAAGAGCTACACCCAACCTCCTGTACCTATGACTTAAGTATAGTAAGCTGCAGCTCTCTTGGACATTTTGATAAACCAAAAAAAAATCTTTTTATAGCTCACTGAAACGAAAAGACAATTTTTCTTTCGAGGTGTCTGGAAAGTACTTGAATAGTGAGAGGTAAGGAAAAAAGTGCTTGATATGCAACAAAGATGCAAGCTCTTTAATGTCAAGCAACCTAAAAAAGGTGTAAGTCCCATTTATTTCAAACTAATAATAATAATAATCTGTTGGCGATTTAGTGTCTTCGAGTGCTCAGAATGGATTTCCAGCGTTTTTCCCCAGAATTTTCAGGTATTTAGTAACATTATGTAGACTCATATCTGTAAGTCCCTAAGTAGCATTTACAACTTTACAAGTTTGTAAATTCTAGATGTACTTTTTGTATGATCAGCGTATTGCCGCGGATTATTAAGCAGCGCTAGTATATGTAAAACAAAATGCAGTGAAAGATAAGACCGTTAATTTAATTATGAACTAAAAGACTTGGGTGTCAAGTAAGAAGTAATAAAACAAAACAATAGATAACCTAATACTGAACAAAGATACCAAACGTTTACTTTTTGTTAATAATTGAAGTTTATTGTTTTAATTTTCTTATTATCTTTCGCAATTTCATGTGTAATGTAAATGTCTTGCGCATAAATAACAATAATAACAATTAACTTTTCTGAGATAGGTACCGTACTACCTACTTCTGGTTTTTTGTTTTTGTTTGAGGTCCTTAACCTGTCTAAATTACAGCAGTGAAGTTGATAACTTTCTATAAAAACCAAAAAACTTTAAGCTCCCGTAATTCTAGGTGTTAATTGGCAACGCAGTTAATATATTAAAGAAGTTATGTTCGGATGCAAGAAGTCGTATGAATTTGTAATTTAATGTAAAAGTGTTGAGAAATTTGGCATTGCTTTTGTTTATTATTTCAGTAGCGCACGTGTGACCGCATGTAACTTTACAAGTCAAAATATAATTTGTACATAAAAGTAAACCAAAACTGTATAACATTTAAATATTGCGAAGTATGATAACACTAATTTGTTTAAAAAACTAAAATTAGTATTTGCGCACAAAAACTCAAATTTAAAATTTTTTTTAGAAAAAAAATTTTTATGATTCCTTTTATAATTAACTTATCAATCACCACAAATCACATGCGGAGGTCAGTAATTTTCTTTTTCTATGAACCAAAACGTTAAAAAATTTTTTAATTGATAATAGATAAAATTAATAGGTTTCATGATGTATGTGATTTGATTGACCTTTTTACTTCCTGAATTTATTTTATTACCACATAAATCTGATCAAGAATATTAAACAATTGCGTTTTTGTTTGTTTACCTAATAACGATATAATTCCACATACAGTCCATACAATAATACACATTCCAACCGAACCGGAATGTTCCAATGCTGAAGCGGACGATACGAAAATTCCTGAACCAATCATAACTCCCAGAATCATGTTGATTGCGGAAAAAAGTCCCAGTTCTCTTTTCAGGAGGACGCCGCTGTTGGCATCCGCATTTACGGACGCCGTCATCACGTCTGAAAATAAACAAAAATAAAATATTAGTACAAAAAAGATGTACAAACTTATTATATCCGGAGAAAATTAACGGGAGTTTATAAAATAAATGCTTTTGTTAAATTGCATTAAGACATTGTTTAAACAAAACAGAATTATAAATTATTTGTTTTTTAAATTTTAAAATAATTTATGTTGGGAATATTCTCGTTTTAATTTTCTGTGCTTCTTTAAACATGTAAGATCATGTATTTTAAGTAAGTTCTATTACGAGATTTGCAATAAGCATAAATTGACTAGATTGAAAAAGCCAGTTTTCCTGATAACACCATTAGATACTATCAAAACTAAAGTTCCATTTAAATTATTAATCATAAGTTTATCAGATTTCAAAGGTATAAACAGATTTTGTTTTCTTCAACCCGATCTTCACTTCTTTAATTTAATTCTACCTTGGGTTTTTCATGTTATTTAAGTTTTAATTAATTCATGTAAGTTGGCTATACTTAGGCTCTAGTTTAATCATTCTCGATGTATCAACTTGAAATTATCTGAAAATTCTCTACAGAAAAATCTGATGAGTTTGTTCTTTCAATTAGGCGTTTGTACTACAAAGTGTAGCCCAGAAACTCCTTATTTTCAGAATTTCAATTTTCATTGATGTCAAATCGTAGTGAATTAATTTTTTGTTTGGTTTGCATGGATTTTGATGCGTCTACACTTCTCAATTTGGAACCGAAGTGAAAAGTGAGATTATGTTCCAATGTCTGAAACTGATTTCTTAGTACCAAAGATCAAGATCAAAACTTATATTAGCACCAACAGTTGTTCCGATCTTCGTTTTGAAATGAAAACAAAAGTGGAAGTTATTATTCATCACTTCATCAGGGTTCATTAATTACACTGCTTTTGGATTGTTTTGTTTTGCACCCGACTGTTTAAATTTCAAACAGTCAAGTTTGAGAATTCAAAGACAAAAATCACATAAGGGCTCTTCTATGAAATTTTATATGTCTGCATTATTTATTGGGATTGACATTCATGTATAAATGGAGAAAGTTTTCTCATACTCTACGATGATTGTAGAAAGTAACTACCACGTGATTTTCAAACTTTTGTTTAGCTAAGAATATTTGGAATCTAACGCGGCCGAAATTTAATGGATATGATAAAATCTGTTTTGGCCCTGGAACCCAAAGAGTTTTATTTATAAGAAATCCTATGAAACTTAGTATCTACGAGGTGTGTGAGAAAAGTAATGAGACTGGCAACACTGCGGGAGATCTGGCAACGTTGTGTCTACCGGCCTGTGCTAAACCGGTTTGTTTATCGCTTCCACTTCCTCAGTCCGAGTTACAACTCCGTACAGCTAACATATTATTTTTGACAGCGCCATCAGTGAAGTTGTGTTTTTGTTGTGTGTTACAGAAATGGAGCATCGGAATTTAGAGCAACGTTGTGCAATAAAGTTTTGTGTTAAACTTGGTGAATCCGCGAGTGTGACTTTTAAAAAGTTGAAACAGGTCTATGGGGAACAGTGCTTATCAAGAGCACAAGTTTTCCGCTGGCACAAATAATTTTTGGGCGGCCGAGAACACGTTGAAGATTAACCTCGCTCAGGGAGACCTTCAACTTCAAAAACTGACGAAAACGTTGAACGTATGAGGGCTCTTGTGAGATCAGACCGTCGTTTAACAATAAGAATGATGAGTGAACAATTAAATTTAAACACTTTCACCGTGCATCAAATTTTGACAGACATCATGACAATGCTCCGTGTCACACAGCAATTTCCATCAGTGAATTTTTGACCTCAAAACGCATTACTGTTGTTCCTCATCCCCCTATTCACCTGATTTGAGTCCTTGTAACTTTTTCCTTTTCCAGAAATTGAAACATGTCCTAAAAGGACGTCATTTTGGAACTCTGGAGAACATTCAAAAGACTGTGACCGACCAGTTAAAAGCCATACCAGTTGAAGACTTCCAGCGCTGCTACCAAGAGTGGGAACAACGACTCCGCCGGTGTATAGCTGCCCAAGGGAACTACTTTGAAGGGGATAACATTGTTGTTTGAAAAAAATAAAAACTTTGGTTAGTATGAAATCAGTCTCATTACTTTTCTCACATACCTCGTATTTTATAGATTGGAATTTTAACGAAAACTTTACAACTGTATAGGTTCCAGAAAGTAATAAGTTGCAGAACCCCACAGCAATTTTAATTGTGCATATTTTTTAACTGTGCATATTTTGAAAACTCACAGTACACAATTAATATCTACTTGAACTGTTTTGACGTAGAACTAAAATGGAACTTTTGGCAATTTTTACACGCTTACAGAATGTTAAGCAAACAAGAAAATCATGGGAACTTTTTACTACATGTTATTCTTGCCGGCTAAATAAGGACAAAAGACGTTTTTTGTGCTGCCGAGTAGTAGTTACTTAATATTTTCACAACTATGTAAGCATGTAACTGTTTTTTCCTTATTTCTTTTGTAAATGCCCTTCATTATGAGTCCGTAGAATCTTATAGAACCCATTCCTAACAGATAATTCTTGAATTTGACTATTCATTTTAACCATTCAGATTAGGATTTTTATTTTTTAAGGTTCTATGTCCTGAATACGAGTATTGTTTTGACATAGTTCTTCTATTAGTTCTCTGGTCTTATCGCGTGATATCTCGTACAGTGTTGTAAGGTCTGTTCAGTTATGACGACACTTTTGTCAAGTATCTATTCTTGCTGCGTTTTGTTGGTTTGATATTTTTATTTGGACTTTTATGGACTTAGAAAGTTTTTGGAAAAATCCTTGTTTGATGCTATTTTTGTGAAGTTTATTAAATTCGTAGATTCTGCGTAATTCAAATTCGAGTTTACATTTTATTATACTTTTATTCTACACAGTTCATTGGTAGAAAAGTCCAAAGTAAGGAAATGACAGATAGGCGAGTAGTAAAGAATTCTAGAATGACTGGGCTATTTGTCGTCAGAGGATAGGCAGCTGCTCCGATTTCAAATTCATATTAAGATTTAAGTTTGTAAAAGGGCAAATTACGTCTAATTTCCGTTCATGGAGCCTTTTTATTAATTTCTTCTCTTTTGGTTTGGCTAACGTTCGTGTTTGTGCACCCTGATAGAATCTGCTTTTAAATCTTACAGTTATGTGATTTTTATTCTTCTATTTCTTCTGCCTGGTTTTCCTGGTTTGGCTGTCAAGATAAAGATAGTTTTTTTACAACTTCCAAATTCACAGGTCCAAACAAGGGCAAACAACCCAGGAAATAACTGTGGGCAGATTGTAACTACATTATCTGTATGCAACGTTGGAAACAGATTAAAAAGTAGTCAACTTGTAAGAAAAATCAATAAACGGAGCATATTGCAAAGACACAGAAAGAGAAAGTCAAGTCAAAAGGTCAAATTCTGAAAGTGGTGCATATAATCTGTATCAATATTATAGAATTCAGAGTATTTTTGTAACTGTATACTTTGAAGTTACTAAATAAAATAATTTTTGGTTAAAGATCTATCATTTGTGCCATATGTCTGAGTAAACATGGCTGTCAATATATGTAGTGATTTCTGCACTTTTAAATTATAAACCTAAATTCGTTGTATGTTTGTTGTATACTGCAAAAATGAGGTAAAGTCAAAGTCTACTCTGAATTCTATAATATTGGAACAAACTATACATTACACATAGGATGATACATTTAATAAAAGAAAATCATGCTATAGCTATAAGGAAGAGTCACATCTTCAAAATACGAATTGCAGAAAACTATTTTCTCTAGGCTTTGTCTCGCGTTGCTTACTGTTTTTATTATTTTATAAACATCAATTTAATCCTACTGTTTTTTTTTGAAAAGATTCTCTGGCTTTAATTGTTATATTGCCCTCTCGGAAAAACAGAACACTAGCTGTTACTAAAAACAATAATTTAATGCCGTTTGTATATTGAGCAATGCAAATTCGTATTTGGATATTTAAGAAATAATTTATTGTGTTTATTGTAGAGTTTACTTTTCCCCCCTTTTCTTAAATTCATATTCGCACGCTTAACACATCAATCTAATGCATTTGTAAATATGCTGCACTATCAGACACAAATATACTCAAGCCTTATCTCATTTTTAACATTGATAGTATATTAAACATGCAATTGTAATTAACATTAACATATTTACAGTCTGCTTTTAGTTAAATAAGTATTACCTATTATAGAATGTATTTTAAAATTAATTTATAGTATACAGTGTGTCCCCGGATTGACTTCACTGTAGGTATACTTGACCAAAAATTTTTGAATTTCGTTTTGATGTTTTAGGATCCCGGCCTGCTTGGTTTGAAAAGAATTTGAAGAACATTTTTAATTTTTAAAATCCCAGACGGTCATGACAATTGAGAAAAAAGTTGTTTTATGTTAAAGCAAAGTGCCATTTCGGTCAATAATACGGCAAAATGTTATTAAGAAAAGTTGTTCAGAATATGAAGTTATGACTATATGCAAACTTTTATAAATATCGAATCACTTTGACTAAATCAGTATTTGATGTGTATTCTTGCATTGTAACTACAGAAAATAATTCAAATTGAGTAATTGTTATGTATTTTCTTTATTTAAAATACAATACTTTATTAAAAAATGTTTTTTGACAATTTATACAGAAAACGTTTTTTTTCTGCAGTCTATTGCAAATTAAGAGGGAAGCGGAGAAATGCCACAGCATCTTATGAAGTCTAACATTTGATATATATCAACTGTTTCAGTCTTTAATTGCATTATTTCACTAATTAATTAATCAAGAAGAAAGCTTTTGGTTACAGAAACGTGGCAATAGAAGAGACGCAGTAGCTTGAACAAGAAATATTCTATTAATGGTTTCAATTAATAAAAAAGTTATTATACTTTACTATTTTAGAAATTTTATAGTTTTAAACAAACAATTAAAGTTGTTCAAGAATCCATAACACATAACAGTTGTAAAAAACTCGGAAAACAGTTTTGTCAAGGTTAACGATCGCACTAAACTGAGATAGCAATCTTCTAGTAAACCTAGTAGATCCGAAAGATGACAGTAGGTACTGAACAAGAAATTGGTATTTTGCTTAAGAATATTTTTCTACCCTGTCTAACCAAACCTCATTTACGAAAGCATTGATGTCTATTTCAGTCCTATGCAAATTTTCTATCAGTAGTAGAAACCTGTTTATGTTTTTCATATAAATAATATAATGGATAATAGAGATAAATATCAATAAACAAGGCCTACTTTTGAAAACATGAGAGTTCAGAAGTCTGTTTCATAATGTTTGCTATTTGCAATATTGTAGTATGAAGTCTACTTTTTCCGATTGACAGTGTAAACACAGTTGGCATTACAACACAATATATCTAAGCAAATTTTTTATGATAAGGACTTTCTAATACTCCAAGCGATTCAATTTATTAGTTTCGTCATCAATTTCTAGTTATATATTTTAGTCAAATATTTAGGAAACCATAAAACGACACTTGTCGCATTTCTATTTCATTTTCACAGCAAATTTTACTCTTTGTATTTATAATTTCTTAAACTGTAGCAATATAGACTTAAAGTTTGTAGGTATTCAACCACAAGCTTTATTCCTGCTGAAATGTGTGAACCTTAATTTTTCTATTAAGCAAAATATATACTGTTTTTTATTTATTTTCTTTTGTTTTGAATGTCAGTGCTTTTGATATTTAATATTCACGGTAGTCGGTACTCATCTCTTATATCATCTTTGTTAAGGTTTGTTCAAACTAATAACCTGTAGTACTCTGCAACAGAGTTGGAGCAACGATATCACACTTTTGTTTTTAAAACAAAAAGAAGTCGTAACATTCCTGCCTCGAAAGAGTCAATTGCATTCTTAATAACCTACAGGAAAATTTTATATGATGCTAATCCTGGATGTTTTTATTTTTTATTATTTAAAAGTTTTGGGCATGTAGAATATGTTGGCAGTAGTAGCAGCAGTAGTCGATTTTCCGCGATTTTCTTTATAGTTGCTAATTATAAATAATTCGAGTTCAGCTCTATATACATTTAATTTTTTCCTTAAGTAGATGTTGCTAAAATCTTGTTCATTATATTTACAAGAGTTAAGATATACGCTGGCATAGCCAAGATTTTGTGAACTCGTTTGTAAGGTTATCGATAAGAAAGTGTGTCCACAAAAAAGGCTGTAGATTACAAAGTTCACGTGAAATATCTTTCGAAAAACCAATAATCTCAGTGTTTATGTAAGTAGCGAAAAATGGAAGTGGCTGAAGTGATCCTAAGAAAAGCAAGCAGAGTTGCCAACTAGATGCTCATTAGAAAAATTACTGTTTGTTCAAAGATATTCTTCTGAAAAAGTGTGTTCAGGTCAGTTTTGCGATTCAACTTACTCAGGTAGAAGTTTTTTCTCCGCTGATTCAAGATCTTGCGACTTCTTACAATTGAATCGTGCTGGTTAGTGTTATTAATATAGTCAGACCCTTAGTAAAAAATATTGGGTATTGTGTTTGGGGGTACAGTTGCGGTTCTTGAAAACTGACAATAAGACACTGACTTTTGACATATCTTATGAAAATTTCAAAATTTGCTAAATGAAGTTTTCATCAATTCTTGACAAATCAAAAACCTCAACTTCAATACCAATTTACAATGCCAAAATTTTAGATGTATCAAGGTGTTTTACTTAGCGCTGCGCCCAACTCATCGCAACATCTTGGTTCGCAGTAGCCTAAGCGCTCCCAGTACCGGCGAGTATGAGCATCTACGATGCAGTTCATTGCCACTGGTCGAACGTGGGTTACTTCAGACTCAGGGAAAGCCGTAAGTCGTTGGAAATAAAATGCCTTGGTGTCGAAGTGCCGAGACAGAGTTTTGATTGAAATCCCTGATCTGTTTTTAAATTACAGTATAATCGATTGAAGGAAGATTACATAAAAAACCATCATTGGAGATTTTAGGTATTGCCAGCAAAAAGGTTTATACGTACGTGAAGGATGATACCAAAGCAACTTCTGCGAAAATTATTTATTCTCCTTTCTGGTATGAAAATAAATTGATAATCTCTGTCTGCAAACTACTAAAAAACAGGTCTAAATGAATATTCAGCTGGAAATTAACAGTGTCCAATGATTCTCTGCAATCATTCCAGTAAGTGCGGTAGGTTTACTAGTGTTATAGTTGAGAAATTATTTTTTATTATTGTTAATCTTATTTATTTATCGATGTAATGGTATGATCCTTTTTTTAAACAGTCGACTAGCTCATTCATCTGTATTTGCTTTACCTGTGTTACTCGAAATAAATAGAGCGGTTTCCGATTTATTATAGTTAACTTGCGCCTTGTATTGCTAAGACAGGTTTATGATTTTTCAACCTGTAAACTTCAGAAATAACAGGTACACCAAGGCAAGTAGCTATTCCACAATCAGCGTAATTTTCGAGATCCAAAGTAATCTTGTCTCTGTTATTGTCGGGAAAAAGAACATTAGCAAAGATAATGGTATCTCGATGTCACCATCCTTCTCCAATGAGTTCCGACCAAATCAAGTTGTATATTATGCGGTCATACCATCGTTATGGATTAAGTATGAAGGTTTGGACAGCGAGCATGCCAAAGTATTGAAAACTGCATTTTTCAAAACTTTACATATTGCTATTAATGGAGAAAGGCTAGTTCCATCAATTTGAGATATAATGTTTCAGTTACACACATCTCTGTGGATCATGATGACAACCAACGACCAATTTTCGGGTAAATAAACTCCTGATATACATATTAACATTGATTTCCTGAGCACCAAACATAATCATTAATCAGTCATATTCCACAAGTGCAATAGAAGACTTTTAGAAGAGCCTGTCTGTAACGATTAATAATAAAGAGTAAATGATATGATTAAGTCAACAGTTCATTCTTGATTTGACCAGTTTATGTTAATTTAGATCAGTTTGTTTAGAGACACCAATTTTCTTTTCTTGCCTTTATCTTTCGTTCTTGTTTAAATCTCTGGTTTGCTGTGGTAACTTCTCATCTATGGCTATTAGTTGCTAGAATGCCTTAGAAGGGAATATATTGTTAGATCTCCCTTACCATGCGATTAAGATTAAGAAAGAAAATCAGAATTGGATCAATACTTCAAAAGGGCTCAGCAATCTTTTTTGGATATTTTGATTTCAAAACATTTTTAAAATATTACTTAAATATTTTTTGATGTTTTTGCTATAAAAGTTAAGTACTGCACCTAATTTGCCAGAATTACCCTGAACAATAAATATTGAGTGGAAGAGAAAGATAAACCCTAAAAAAGTGCATGCTACACATTATCTTCTAAAACATTATCTTTATAACAAAAAAAAACCACGTGCAGATCAAATGAATCAGCGTAACATTTTTTTACTTCCTCTAAAATTAGAATTCTTATTACATCGCACCTGATAGTGATAGTGATAACAGAAGATTACGCCGCTAATTCCAACGGGAAATCTAAAAGAGCACACGGGTTAACCCTGATAACGATTTGAGAGTGAGTTCAAGAAGTATGGACAAAGATTTGATTTTTCTAGCATGAAAGACGCTGGAAGCGCCTCGTTGTAACATGTAACATCAAATATCATCTACTTCTTAAATGGCGACGTGTTCTTTTATTGGATTGATTAGTTTTGATGAATTACAAACATTAAGTTCGAATTGTATAAATCTTCCTTATTAGTAACAGAGAACGTAGAAAGAGGTGTATCATAATGCAGAATTTAGATTAAAGTACAGAAATACAGAAATAGCTGCTTTTTCCAGTATCACTTATTTCAAGAAATATTTCCTTCCTATAACCTATAACTAACATTAAAATGATGTATAAAACTCCTCCTAGAGTTAGGTTTGGGCAGCCAAGGTTATAGTTTTAAATATCTGGTTTTTCTGATCGATATTGAGATTTTTGTACCCATCGAGTGATTCAAATTGGTCAGACTGTTTGAATTGCTTTGGCTTCTTGAACCTCTCAGACTTGCTAAGTAATTTAGGCTCTTTAAACTCACAAGATCTTTCTTACTGAGAATTGTTTTACCTGCAAGTTTTGCGGGTTGCGAAGTCTACACCCTGTGACTAATCAACACTTTTGGGAGCCTGGGACTTATATTCTTTATAGGCCCTTTTAACACATATGGTTGTAGAATTTCTAGTAAAAATTCGATCTATAAAATTATAATATGAGATCCCAGACGTTTTTTGCACGTAAACTGAAAAACGCATTGTCAAGATTTACATTAGTACTTTCTGCTTACACTACCAAATAGGCAAAGAAAAAGCCAAGAACTCAAAACTTCTGCAAAAGCTTAGAGACTCATATATACTTGTAGACCTTCAAGAACCTAAAATCACCGTCAAATTCCAAGTTATAAAAAGCCGCCTTGGATGATTGAGCACTACAGCTGGTCATGCCGGTCACCGGAACTAGGCTTCAGATCTTGCCTGAGAATCGAGGACCCAGGCCGTTCCTCACAGCACCTGCCGCTGCCAGCACTATTTGCTCGGCCGTCTGATACGGCTTTTCACCCCCCGCCTATTGGCATTCTGAGAAGTAAAATGCTGTTTTTTACCATTATTGTCCAATCATTAATAGTGTTCCGGCCTTTTTAATGCCATATTCTGCGAATCAATCTCTCTCATGAATCTTTGAAACCGGATATTGCTTAGTCTTATCATGTGAGAAGACTTCTACTCATGCTTCTTGCTGACATTCACTACATCCGCATACGCGGCTATTGCTGGCTGGTAAGTATTCAGTGCCGTGCGAACAGACGAGGATTATTTATTCATCTTTCATCACCGCTCAAGTTAGTTCGCTACTCCATCCGGGGAGTTCCGGTCTGCAAGCTGCTTCATCACATCCATTTCGATCCCACCTGGAACGGGAGCTGGGAACATCCATAAATCCACCACAGCAATTTGGTTGGACAGCTGCCACGTTCTCCTGGTGGTCTGCGATGGGGATGTCTCGGGGTAAGATCACCATTGTTGCTACCACTGAATCCACTACTACGCCTGTTAACGCCTTGTTCAGCCGCCCAACATGGCACTGTCTCAGAACTAAACTTGACTAAACCCTGCCTGTCTAGGTTTCACGGCGAACAAACGAAATCATCTACTGTTCATTATCATACCTGGCAGTTGGTTTTGTGCTGTTTGCTTTGTGTGGCCCATCTGTCACCATTCTCAACCAGGTTTTTAGATTCACCACCTTATGACTGAAGTGGAAATCAACTCGTAGGCAGTCTGCCGTCTTCGGCGGCGTTTAAACATTTATTTACTTTGCTTGCTAGCAGCAGCCGCAGTAAGCCCATCAGTTCACTCAACAAACCAGTAAACTCCAGAGGAAGCAGCTAGCTGCGTTCTCAAGAATCTCGAAGATTCTCCAAGGTCACAAATTCTCTCTTTATCTGAGTCTTCGTTTTTGAAATAAGCATTTTGTTTCATTCCGATCAACAAACCAATAGAAACCCAATAAGGGAAAAGGATCAAAATAAAATTTTAAAAAGTAAAATTAAACAAAATAAAAAAAAATCCACAAAATTCCTTTGTTTATAAACAAAATAATTAAAATTAGGAGTAGATGTAATATTCAAAATAAAGGACGCGTACCGCAGAGAGAACAGTTGGTCTCCTAAAAAGACAAAAATCAAACAGTACTACATTTCGTCGAGATGCGGTCAATGACTTTTAAACGATTTTGGTTAAGAAAGTCACACACTAGCAGATACCTTTGTCTGATTTATTTTAGATTATTCTGCAAAACAACATATAAATCTGATTTGCTTTGCGTGTGTAAGTTACAGAGGGAACCCATCCCTTTGGTCTCCAAATCTAAAGTTACATTACGTCCACATCAGTAGATAGGAATGTTTTCGAAGTTTTTGCGAGATATTTGACATAAGATATAAACTTCACTGTCACTATCTTTTGGGGCAAACTAATATTTGTATTTGATTTTGAATAGTCATTGCTTTAATTTTAGACCGAACAAGATTGCGTTGGTTTACTCGAAAATATTTTGGCATGTGCTATGTTTTTCTAATATTACTTGGTATGAGATGCAAAGATGCAAAAATTCGAATTTAGCTCAGAGTGCACTAAATCCTAAAATCGGTCCTGATAATACTAGCAGACAGAATTTGAAAATCTGAGGTACTACAGGATTATTTAAAGAATCTCTATAACTCCGTTTGATTACCTAGAGGTTTACAGCTAGTTTGCAAGTCTCTCATGGTTTTGTACCGGGACCTATTCTGTTGAACATATTAGCTTACAATTAGACATGATTAGTAGGTAATTATTTTATTAGTATTTATTTACGCATGTAAAATTGTAAAATGCAGTGATGCGTTATCATTAATGAGAATTAATCTTGTGTATTCCAGATATATCGATAATCTGTTTGTAGCAATATTGTGAATTTTTCAGCATGGCCCTGACTTTTTTAGCTCAAGTGCTAATTAAGATAATAACAGTTTAAAAAAAATCCCACATGTTTTATCATTATCACCGTTTCTTTATTCTTCTCAATTTGGAATTTTTCTCTTCAATGTATTTTTCTATGAATATTTAGTACATATAAAAAATTATCACTGTTTTGCTAACCTTTCCTCCTCTACAAATAACTCTGATAAGCTTTTTTTTAATAACAAAGGTGTTGCCTGTGTAAATCTTGATTATATGATTCATTCAAGATTTTTCTACACATGTGAATGATCTACGCATTTGATTAAATAAAAGCGTATGAATTAAACACATAATGATATCACTTAATTGACAATAAAGTTTTGTTGTAATTGCATTATTTTGACCTCGACATTGAACCCTGATTAGATTTAATTCATTTTATGTTTTAAAGGAAAGTTTTACTTTCTTTGTATGTAAACCAAATACTTACGTATTTAATTTGGGATAATCTTAATCTATTTTTAGATTTCTTTTGTTGAGATAAAAAAAGACAATCTGAGTAATAAAGAAAGTAGCTAATTAGAATAAATTACAGAAAATCATTTGTTTTTCCAAAGGTGAAATTAACGTAATTTTGTTAATTTAGTTAGTGTAAGTAAACGTGTTAATTTTTACAAAAATTCTGGGGTTCTTTAACCTCGTATATATACAAAAAAATCTAACTTTGTTTTTACATACCCTCAAGTAGATTCCTTTATACAAATATAAATGTAGAACACTTACTTATGTTAGTGTTAAGATTGCACTTAAACTGGACGGTTTATTATGTAAGAAAATAAATATTTAGTGCGAAAACAATAGGAAATTTTAAATTTTGTTACATCAGTGTTATGAAAATTGATTGTAGTAGTAATGGATAATAATAATGTTGGTTTACAGTATCTAAAACTAATTTCGATTTTGAATTTAAATTGATGTGTCGGTTTTTCTTTAAAATACTTTCACGTAATTTTTATGTTTTTGTGTAAAAGCAATTTACTGAAGAAAATATGAAAGTGAAAAGAAGAAAAAGATTAAATTAAAACTTAAAAACGTGGATTGTTCTAAAAGAGTAATACAAAAATAAGATAAAAATCTTTTGTGATAAAGCAACAATGTAATACTTTGTTATCAATAGCTTGTAGAATTATGCAATAACACTTACCTATAGACATTTTATTAAATAATTTATATAAAAAATTTATATTTTATTATTATTAATTAATATTTTACAAGTTCACTAATACACGCACGTCCTTGTTTTCAAATAAAAACCGCACATAATTACCTCATTTTTTTACTCTAAATTAATTAAGTTATATTAGTTTTTACTTTAACTGTATATTTAAGATGTATAATTGCTTGGAATAATTAGAATAAATAACGTGTGGTGGTTTTCTTGCACTTTTAAGTAATCTCTCGTACAAACACGCAAACGTTGCTAACGCGCGCTTTTGAACTACTACTGAGTTATGTTAAGAAAATTGATAAGAGGATACTACCGTTTCCAAAAGTTACTTCATCCTAATCTATTGAGATAAGCAATATCAAATTAAAGATATTTAAAAATGCACCAATTTTACCTTTATGAATTATTTTTTTTAATTTAATTTTTGCTGCTAAAGCTAATTGTATACAAAGTATCCCAATTTGTTACGTTTTATTATTTACAAGTGATAGCCTAGAGTTTTGCAATTATTTTGTGTTGTTTACTTTGCAATATTTGTAATTATTGCACTATCTACGTATTAATTCCTTAAATAACATTATTATAGTATTTATTAATTTTAATGTTTAAGCAAAACAATAATAGAAAATACAATTTTTTCCAGATAAACGAGATTTTTCTTCAGAAAATATTTTCTCTCAACACATATATAAATAACAAATTATTAAAAAAATTTTTAAGTTTATTTAATTTTATTGACATTTTAGTTGTGATTATCTTTAAAAAAGCACTTGAGTTTGTCGTGCAGAATTAATTTGAACTGACTCTTCCTAAAAGATCCAACAACACGTGGTTAGAATGAATTTTTGGTGGTAGTAATTTACTACTTGGACCGTGTTATATTTAGCTTATTTTAAATTTGATATTACGTGCATCTATTTTACACCCACTAGCTTAACTGTTACAAAAAAAAGTGAATTTCACGACCACTCAAACTTTTATCATAATCTTTAGTGTTAAATGCATTCATAACAATTTCGTGCTAAATACCTACTCTACTACAACTAAATATAAAATGTGTATATTTCTGATGTATCCAGAGTATTTTAAGTGCACAAGCACTTATGTTTATCTAGCTCTTCAATAAGTGGGGCATATTTTAATCAATACAAATATAATTGTGTTGGCAAAAAAATATTATAAAAATGCATTAACACTATATTTTAATTATTATAGGGTTCTGCTTCAGAAATAGAAATTCTCAATAAAACTTACTAATTTAAACAAAAACATTGATCGACCTATTTTGTTTTTAAAGTTCAACGGTTTTCAAAATGTTTCCTGAATGTAATAATTCTTTCACCTTGAACAATCGTGCCAAAATCATTTTTATCGCAACTAAAGATGTTGAATGATAACCAGCATACTATTTTTATGTATAAAGTGATTTCAATATCAATACAAAACATTTTTATAAAGTAAAATTAACAACCTACAATGATTTTGTAAATTTGCTGCTTCCTGTCTTGCATGCATTATTTCATTATTACATAAAAGGCAATAAATTGAATAATTAGACTTGAAGAGTCTTTGAGACTTGTTGAGAATGCATTTGCACATCAATTAAGGTTCAAAATTTTCGATTACATACTAATAAGAATACACACAATTTTATTTATCAAACATTTTATTTGCTGTGGTCTGTTTTATTTACAGTATATTATATATATATATCAATTTGATAATAGAAAATATTTCTAGCCACATGATTTAATTACAATTCCTGAAAATATCTTTGCTATCTAAAATATAAAAATACACTCTGCGTAATTTAGAATTAGTGTTATTAGTAACATTTTAATATTTAATTCTAACGTCCCAAAACCTCAATTTTATGTTAATCTTAATAAATTTCTAGTTATTTTTTAAATTGTTTAGGCACTCATCCTTACACAGCCTAGATGTTAATACTTAATCACGTATTTATTTAAAACAATTAATAATAATTAAAATGGTAACATAGTAATATCTCACACAAAGTAAAATACATAATAAATATTTATAATTTGCAAATTCCTAAAAACATGTAATATTGAGATTTTAAAATTCTATCAATTAATAAAAAGAGCTAAACTATTAATTATTATGTACATAAAACAAGAAAATAAATGTTGAAAAATAAAACTTTATACAATCAAGTCTAAAAAAATATCATAACAGTTTTTCTTCCTATATAATACAAAGCACCTTATTAATTCATTTGTTATTTACAATTATAAAAAAGTGTATGTATATATTTTTATTTGTTAATTGTATAATAAAATAATTGCTCTATTTTGATTTAATGTTAATATCAAGGATTACTGGAAGTGGAAGACGTGGGTGAACTACCGTTTTTACTATCTGCAGTCGAACTAGCACCAGCTGTAATATTTAAGCTTCTTGATATGTTTTCATAATCTTTTTGACACTTCTGGCAGTTCATCGTGGAATTTCTGAAACAAATGATTTTTTAAACTTTACGCTGCATTAATTATTCAACTATCTCCTTAAAAATACATACTTTGCTAAAATTTTAATTTTAAATTTGTTGTGATTTACATTCTTAAAGATTCCTTTAAAACAGCAAGTCTCTCTGGATTGATGCAATAAATCACTCTATACAGGGTGATCATTTTAAAACTTCCCACCTTTAACTCTTTAATTAGTAAAATTATCAAAAATATCTGAAACGCATCGATTTTGTTTTGGAGGGGGACATTAAATAACCTACTCTAGTCAGTTGGGAAATTCTCATCCTATTCCCCCAGAATTTTAAATGGCACTACTCCATGTGTGATATATCATTTTAAAGGGTATAAGATTCTCAATCTTTCACAAAATCAAAATTGGGACAGTTGTTCATGAACTAGATAGAAATGTATTTAATTTAATCAATACACTTCTGTCTGCAGTTCACAAACGGCTGGGCCGATTTTAATTTTCTTTGATGTAAAAGATTGAGTTTTATACCCTTTAAAATAATATATCACACATGGGATAGTGTCGTTTAAAATTTTGGGGCGGGAGTGGTTGGGGAGAGGATGAAAGTTTACCAAAATTTTAAATGGCACTACCCCATGTGTGATATATCATTTTAAAGGGTATAAAATTTTCAATCTTTTACATCAAAGAACATTAAAATCAGCCCAGCCGTTCATGAACTAGGGACAGGAACGTATTGATTGAATTAAATACATTTTTGGCTCTAATTCACCAACGGCTGGGCCGATTTTAATTTTCTTTGATGTGAAAGATGAAAAATCTTATACCCTTTAAAATGATATATCACACATGGGGTAGTGCCATTTAAGATTTTGGGGTGGGGGTGGTTGTGGGGAAGGTGAAGATTTCCCAACTGACTAGAGTAGGTTATTAAATGTCCCCCTCCAAAACAAAATCGACGCGCTTCAGCGATTTTTGATAATTTTACTAATTAAAGAGTTATTCACGGTGGAAAGTTGTAAAATGATCACCCTGTATAAGAGATGTCAAAACCAAAACAAATTAAATTCTATAATTAAAACTTTCTAAACCAATTTCATCTTGATGCTGAAGTCATTCTGCATATACCAGGTGTCCCAAATGGAGTGGGATAGTATGGGTAACTTTTCTATTATTATAGTTAGAGCTTTCGTTAAATTCTATTTAATCATGTAAAAACTCAATATGGCGCCTATTTAAAAAAAGAAAGTTGCGATTAATATATCCGAATCCGCCATCTTGAATTTTGTTTTGGCATCATTTTTAAGTCTCATTGAAGCATGCAACTTTCATATTAAATCTTTTTACATATAGCTTACATTGCCCATTTAACCAAAGCGCTAACCATAATAATAATAAAGTTACCCATACTATCCTACTCAATTTGAGACTTGACATCTTTTATAACAAAAAAAGAAGGAAAACCAGGAGTTTACAATTTTTTAATAAAATCTATTATTACAGTAAATTTACAGCTAGATTTAAAATTAGAATTTTAACATCTACTTAATACATAAACCATGAATTATCTTTAAAACAATTTCATGCAAAGGCTAAAGAGAAGGAAGAAGGGATGGCGTAGATTGAATGATGAAAGAATAAAAAATAGAAAGGGAGAAATCATAAAGGGAAGAGAAATCATAAGGAGAACAAGAGGGAAAATGAAAGAACAATAAAGACAAAAACCTGAATTCATCTAGAATTGAAGCTAACTCTATATTTCAACCTAAATCTAACCTAATAAGCAAGCCAAGGGTGTTATAAGTTTGCCTCCCACCAGTCTCGCACACGCGTCATGGTTGGTGGGAGCTGATTCTTAAATTCCGACCTAAAATGGCCGCGCTTTGCTAATAAGCAACTTAAATTAAACTTAATGTAACTTCAGTCTAATCTGAATACCACAGAACAGCTGAATACAGTATTGCTGTTATAAGGCTTTCCCGAGTCCATGAGATTTTATGATTATGAATTCGATATACGCCCCAGGAAGGCCTGAATAATTCACTGTGCCATGCCTGTTCCGCCTTTTGTTGTGAATTTTATTCTGGCCTTCCTGGGGTGTATAACTATGTCCAGAAAGTAAGTTCATTTTCTATTTCCCGCCGTTGCAGCGATGCGATCGCAGTTCCGCGCATGCGCGGCAATGACCTTGTATCGTTACTAAGCGATTGACGCCATTTTGAGTTAGTTATCTGCTGTTATCGTGTCACGGTGCTTGTTTATAATGGCGAAGGTAATTGAAAATTCCGCCGATTGCGAAATTAAATTAGTGATTCGGTTTCTCAATGCGAAAAATTTGAAACCAGTGGACATTCATCAACAGCTCTCTGAGGTGTATGGACAGAATGTAATGAGTCATTCTATGGTTGTGAGATGTGTAAAAAAATTCAACAATGACCGTGTAAACGTGCACGATGAAGGAAGAAGTGGACGTCCATCATTGGTTAATGATGAACTTGTTCATGCAGTAAATGAAAAAATTAGAGGAAACCGTAAATTTACGATTTCTCTTCTTTCTATGGAATTTCCCCTAATTTCACGATTCCTTCTTCATGAAATTGTTCGTGACAAACTGGGATATCGAAAGCTTTGTGCACGCTTGGTACCGAAAACTCTTACCGAGGATCACAAGAAAAAACGCCTAGGTGCTGCTCTTGAATTTTTGACTCGTTATCACAATGACGGGGACCATTTCCTTAACAGTATAGTGACTGGGGACTAGACTTGGGTAACCTATGAGACACATGAGACAAAACGGCAATCGATGGAATTGAGGCACGCATCATCACCAGCAAAGACAACATCGAAGCCGAATTTGACAACCCGGAAAATCATGTGCACAGTGTTTTGGGACAGATGTGGTGTTTTTTTTAGTGGACTTTCTACCACGGGGCGAAACAATTACCGCTATTGCTTACTGTGATACGCTAAGGAAACTGCGTCGTGCAATTCAGAATAAGCGCCCTGGAAAGCTCACTAGCGGCATTTTGTTGATTCATGACGATGCTCGCCTCCACACTGCAAACCTTACACAACAACTTTTGACTCAATTTGGATGGGAATAATTTGACCACCCACCGTATAGTCTGGACCTTGCCCCCAGTGACTTCTTCCTGTTTTTAAGCCTAAAATCAAACCTCGCCGGCAAGAAATTCAATGACGACGATGAGATTAAAGAACATGTTGCAACTTGGTTACAGTCACAGGCGTCAACGTTTTATGACGAAGGAATACAAAAATTAGTGCCACGCTACGATAAATGCTTACAAAATGCTGGTAGCTATGTTGACTAATAGTTTTAAGTCTACAGATTCTTTTGCAATAAATTATTTTTCCTAATATACATTTGTTTTATTTTACCAATAAAAATGAACTTACTTTCTGGACATAGTGATATATTAAAACCCCTATACACGCGTCTAATATTTTTTGATGTAGAAACACCCATAAAAGTCTTAGTGAAATCGATCAAGTTAAGCCAGTTTCATGAAAGCCTATTTTAGGCATTTTCCGACCTATATTTTTTTGCGAGGCCCAAAGGGCCCATTTAGACGAACGGCAAAATGCGTGTCGACTTGTTTTCGATGTAGAATTGCTAGTAAAAATTTCATCGAGATCGGCGACGGACTCACTGTGCCCTCCCCTTGTAAAATCAAAGATTTTCAGGTTTCTTTGAAGCCAGATACTGCTTGACTATTTACTGTGGGCGGATGATGCAAAGATGCGTATTAGCCCTATGTGAAAGTAAGGTGGGGGACCTCATTTCGTTTTGAAACGTCCTCTGTGAAACATTGGTACATTCCGGTAAAAAGTAGTCTTTATTCTTATTTAATAATTTAATAATTGTTTAAATTTTTGTCACATCTTTACATATCTACAGATTTACAACCACAAGAAATGTGTAATAATTCGTTTTTTTTTATTTTATTTTTTAAAAACTCATACTATCATTTGAAGAATGCTACTACATATAATATTTACATATAAATGTAATAGCACAATATACACGTAAAATTACGTTTACCTAGCAAATAAAGTAAAAAACCAGAATTACCCGACATATAAAAATTTAAATTTCATAGTCGTATTCGGCGTTAAAAACTAAGTCGATATCATATATACTATCACTATGTCGAAAAATTGCCATTTTCGATTCCGATTATCTCGATTATGTATCTGTAATCAGGAGAGAATTCTAAGTTGATTTCATATATAACACGTCCTGTAAAGTTACGGGAACATGGCAACAGACAGACAGGCGGAATGTGCGAATTCAGATACGAGATTTTTTAAATTTCGTCGAAAATAAAACTAACTTTTTTCCGAGATTGTACACGAGTATCTTTTACGGCCACCAGTCTCTATTTTCTTAGCGTCATCCTTTTTCCCCACTGCGCATTTTTACCTGCCTACAGTAAATAGCCAAGCAGTATCTATGTAATGAATAACAATATGAAAGAATGATAAAAGCAGACTGACAGGAAATCAAATCAACAAATGAAAAAAAAAATACCTTAGCAATTGTTTTTTGTTTCACTAGAAAAATAGACTGGAGGCATTAATTCTTTTTATATGAAGCGCCTATTTGATTTTGATACTATTGAAAAACTTGCTTTGAGTATTTTTTTAACAACATTGTGTTTCACATATTCACATTTATGGCTTACTATGTAGACAAGAACAAAATAGAGATGGGTCTCAAGTGAGAAAATACTTGATTAATTTGAGTCAGAACTATAAAACATAGACTTAAGTAATGTGGTCGTGCAAATTGAGTCGAGTTAAAACTCTAACTAAGTGGAAAATGGTTTTATTCTACTATTCTAATAAAAATAATGTTATAATAAATTTTCAATGTGAGCATCATTAACTTCTTGGCATTTTCTAATTTAGCGTAATATGCTTGCTTCCATATTTTGCAACATATTATTATTTGTAATCACCACAATGGTGTTATATATTCGTTGAATTAATTCTTGTTCTATTTGAATTTCCTTTTCGTAAACTACATTCTTCAACATACCCTATAAAAAGTCCAATGGGTTAAGTCTGGACTTCTCAGAGGCCATGCTACTAGATCACCATGCCTAATCCATTTTTCTGGATATGTTTCGTTCAGCGCTGTCTGTTTGAACACCCTAATGCATCGAAGCTCTGTCCATTTGGAATCACATGTTTCTTTTAACGTCTAATCTAGCAGATTATTTTCGAGGATGTCTACAAAATTGGTTGCATTTAATTTAGCACGTAAAATATGAGATCCAATTAAAGCATTTCCAATAATTTCAACCCATACATTAACACTGAACCTAAATTGATGGCTGTGCTGATGGATGGAGTGAGGGCTTCCGTCAGCCCGCAGATGCATATTGTGAATATTAAAGATCCCATTTCGTGTAAATGTTGTTTCATCTGTCCACAAAACTTTCCCAATAAATCCTGGAATAGCATCTTGTTGTCGATTTAATCATTGGCAGAATCTCAAATGTTGCAGATAATCTTCAGGAAGCAATACCTGAACGTTTTGAAAGTGATATGGATCTAGATCATTTTCCTTCAAAGTTTTGTGAATATTACTACGGCAGACATTATGCATTTGTGCAGTAGATCGGGTACTTAAACTTGGGTCATTATCAAATAAGTTTAAAATGTTCTCTTCTGCCTGTGGCAGTAGTACATTTCGTGGACAACCTCTGTCTGCCAAAAATGTAGGTTTGATACATCCAGTTTCCCATAGCCATAGATCTAATCATCGAATAAGATTTGTGTCAGGATATCTTCTATTTGAATATTGTTGCATGTATAACATTTGAGCAGCTCTAAAGTCACTTTGGCATTCCCCTAATATCAAATATGTGTCTACATACTCCTTAAAACTGTACGCCATGACAAAAACTATCTTAAAATTCTCAGAACAAGGAACTATAAACTAAATATTTAACAGTCTAAACACCACAAACATGTATAAAAGTGAAACAAGAAAAACAAAAAGAAAGAACGTAGTAATATTTTTAACAAACAAATTAACACAAACGAAACTGATAGCACTAGAAAGATTCTTGTTGCCAAACTGATGCAATTTCAAAATGTCAAATGAACAAATTCAAAATGTAAGAATTTGACAAATGTTATTACAGTTACTGATAAACAATGCAGCATCGCAACATCTTATAGATTTTGTAGCAAAGAAGAAATAATAATAAATGGATTACTGCCAAAACATTAAGATTCAAACCAAAAATATGATTGAACATTTCTTCTTATTAAACTACTAATTATTATAACTATTTCATCTTAATAATTAAAAATAGAAACATTCAAAAGACAATTAGGAATGTTAATAACTTCACAATGAGGTTATTGTCGAAACGATATTAGAATTTTTTTCTTAGTTTATAATGTAGAATAACATAGTGTACTTATTATGTACCATTTTACATACACCCTGTATATTGTTATTAAAAAATAAATTGTGAATACGATAATGAAACTATGGTTTTTCGTTTGTGAAATCTTTACCTTTTTATTTATTGTAGACCTCTGGTTATTTTTTCTAAATCTTTACAGATATTATACTACTAAAGAAGAAGATTGTAATCTTTGAAACGTTTAAAAGAATAAAAGCCAATTTGAAAAAAAAAGTTTATTTGTTATCTAAAAGCCAAAGATATAAATATATCTATAAAACTATGGTTGGGCCATTTTGAAAACCTTTACATACATGATAATTTTCATTAAAGTTCCTAAAATTCTATAGGTAGCTATAGAAAATTATCTGTATTTAATACTTAAACTCATAAAACACAAAATTAACCAAACATTCGTAACAAAATATAAATAATTTCCACCATATCTGAGTTTTCAAGATTTATTCTTGGAACACGTAGAGCGGTGTGCGAAAAATTCATATTTTCAATTCCAAAAGCTACTGCTCATTGTCAGAGAATGATACTGAACTCAGTCTGAGTTTGAGTGAGAGCGTTCTGAACAAAATGAGCATGAATCTGAATGAATTGTTTATTAAAGATGTTTATTATTTGTTTACAAATAAATTTATAATAATAACAAATAATCTTCAAAATTATTGCTGTAACTGTGACAATCACGGTTATCAATTAGTTACATTTTTGTACGTGTAATTTATAATTATAATTTTATAAATAATACTGCGAGAGCAACAAAAACCCAAATCAAAGATACCCATGCATTCTAAATTTCTTGTCTTTGATAGTTTCATATTAATAAAAAAGTAAAACAAAAGCTATTAAAATAATACAAGTGACATTTAAATTTTTTTAGGTTATTTTTTACGTGATTGCAGTTAACATACTTCATTATTATAATAATTTATAAAACTTTGTGAATTTAACAATTAATTTTCATTTAGAATCTTATTTTCGTAATGGCAACAACAATGAAAATGATGAATGGGAGTATTCAATAGTCAAAATGGTTATGACAATTAAAAGTTGAATGTTTGCATTCATAATTTGAGGATTACTCTAAGGCAATCTTTTAAAATTCCAAGGGTAGGTATCTTTGACTTGGTTTTTTGTTGCTTGGTATTATGCACAATTTTTAAAACAGTAAGGTTTGTTGTTGTTTTCATAAAACAATTAACATCAGAATTATGTACATTCTAAAAATATGTATACACTCACCTAATAATTTTCTTTAAATTTTCATTTTCAACTACTTTGGAATGTAGTGAATCTTGCAATGTATCTATCATAACTTCCTTTTCCTTTAATTGCTTTTTTAGTTGATAAACTGTATCCTCTAATGCTACAAACATTGCCTAAAATAAATAGACTTCAAATTTGCTTCAATGGCAACTATTAAAATGCCTACTCTAGATTCCTGATTTGTGTCTAAAACCGCTGGAGGCTCATTGAGACAAAAGAAATCTTGAATTTGTTGTGAATTAACTAACTCCGATTCTCTAAGAATAGCATTAACTAGCGTCTGCAAACCATTCACTCTTTCTTCTAAAAATAATGGATCAAAATTATTTCCTAACCACCTCTTTCTAGGTAAATGATGAACAACATGTGGATATGAATGTTTCAATTTGTTGCACAGCCGAACAAAATCAGTGTAGCGACGAAAAACAAACCAGCAATCGCCTGTCATTTTATTTTCAACTCGTAATTTATATACCTACAAACAGTCTGTATTTTAGATAACAATTAGTTAATATATCGGTAACTTCATACAGTAAATCTGGCTCGCTCTTCCATCACTTCATAACCTACAATAGGTATTTCAATGTTACTAAAGCTCATCCCATTTAGACAAGATACAAAATTGTCATTCTCTTCCATTGCGTCTAAATAGTGGGGTGTCAAAGTAATATTGGAATTATTACTTGACGTTGAATACTGGAAGTGTCGATATCTAAAATAAACACGTCATAAATAGTTTATTATTACTCACTATTGTTATATCTATCCATTATTATTTTTATACCTTAGTGGTTCAGATAAGTATTCCTCTGAATCAGTTGTAACTGCCTCTTCAGCTGTTTCACATTCTTCATTTTTATTGTTATTTAACAATGGATGTATTATTGTTGGCTGTACATCCAAGCTATTCACCGATTTAATTAATCCATTTATGGTTTCTTCGGTCATTGTTTGTAGAGGTGCCACAATGAATTTTTAATTAATTTATTATCCAATTTATTGAATATAAAGTGAATTGCCTAACCTTACTTATGGAAAATTGTAATCTTTTAATAGTGATTTAGTTTCAGTAGTTAAATAAAACTATCACAAACACTGAACTAATAGTTAAATAGCAGAAAAGGTCTTAATTAATAGGCGATAACAGAATTTTTTTAGTTACAAGGTCTTACCTAACCTAACTTTCATCTACACAATAATTAAGAATTTAAGAAAAACTGAAGATTTCAAGCTGATTTTTTCCATAATTACACACCTGGACTGCCGGTAACACCCAGATGTGCTTAGCATAATTTTTCTTTTGACTCTATTATGAAAATCTTTAATGTATTTACAATGGCAAAGTAAAATTTCACAAGCAGAAATTGCAAAATAAACCTTGTGGGCGTCAACTTTTGAGTGGATAATTGTTTACAGTTTGAATTGTGGAGGTAGCAAAATGCATTATATGAAATTTAGTACAACTGCTGTTTGATTTAATAGACCACAAATGGTACAAGCAAGTCTTTAATCTAATTTTCCAACCTAATAATTTTGTAATAAATTTGAGCATAAAGAATGGCAGATGGTATTATTTTCTTCATTTATGTTTATATCATTTTAATGAACAAAATATGGAATGAATAAGTCTATCTTTCTCTTTGAATAGTATTCGTTTAGACACATTATCCGATATTTTATACCGTATAACTGTGAATGTTAACGAAGCAGAAACTATTACTATAATAGGATAAAAATGTATAATTATACAACATAGATTATACAAATACAAAATGTCTTAAGACAATAAGTATATGTGGAATACTACTTAAAATTTAGATTAAAAAAGAAAATAAATTATCATTATATTTCATGTAATTTGATAATAAATTATAAAAGTAAACAGTATATGTTAACAATGTTAACTAATACTCTTAACTTCCGTTTTGTTTATGGTTTCCATAACAGTAGTTCTTGTATCATTTTGTGTTTCTTTTATTATATCATTATCAAACGCATCAGAATCCTCAGTAGCGTCTTCTTCAGTTATTGAAGAATTATCCGTTCTTGGAGTTTGGTTAGATACATCTGAATCTTTGTTATTTTCTTTAAGTTTAGAAACATTCACCAATGTTTGCTTTTTCGTTATTATTTCTTGATATGCATTAAATTGAGAAGTAATCTTTTCTTGTAGCTGACTTAGAGTACCATTTCTAATGCATTCCCTTATCTTTTCAAAAAATTTTAGATAATGATGAACGTTATGTCTAAAAGTAAAATTTTTAAATATCATTTAGGTAGTAACTCCAATACATACATGGTAAGCAACAAAGGGCCTAACAACTCTTGAACAGTTACTAAATGATGAATGTATCCTCTAGAATATTTTGAACACGTTAAACAAGTGCAACCTGATAATATTGGTTGAAAATCATCAGCATATCTTAAAGAGAAAATAATTTTATAAATATAGCCTTAATAATTATTAATATAAATCTTACTGTTGTTGTCGTAAATTTAATTCATATTGATCATTCTTATCCTCTACATCTAACGAAAATGTAAGTGCACATGATCTTTCAGTCAGTATATAACAATATGATGTATCAAACAAATCTATTCCTAATTGAACTAATTCTAAAACTGTTACTGGATTCCAACAACCATGGATTGCTCTTAACTTTTCTTGCGGCAATTTTTCCTGTACAAAATTTGTTAATATAGAGCAACTATTATTTTATTAGTAGTTATGAGTACACCTACAATAACATATTTAACAATGGGTTTAAGTTCTTCAGCCTTTTGTAGTTCTACTTCTGGACCATTATTATGCAAACCATCAATCAAATAACCACCTACTATATCATTGCTACAGACTGCATCTATACAATCTTTTCTTGATTTGAAACAGTAACCTCCAGCAATTGTTCCCATCACAAATGAATTTTTTAACACTTTAGACTTTTCATGTCTTTCCATACATTCTTTAAAGTATGAAATAGTATTACTGACTGCGTTGCTTGTACGCTTTACTGAACTTGCTATGTTTGTATCACTATCTGACAATAAATAATACATATCTGGTTTAAACGCTTCTATAGAGTTCATGTAAAGTTTTGCATTAATTAGTACTTTTCCTTGTCTTGTCCACAGTGGTATACAATTTTGAAAATGATGTCCTGGTTGAGTGTAATCTGCTGGATCTTGTACAGTTACACAGGAAATGCATTCTTTCATACCTAAAACCTTAAATCATTAAACACTATTTTAAAATATATTGTACTTTTTAATACTTACCAACAAAATCTGCGATATCACCTTGAAAATCATTCATTGCATCTTCAAAATTATAAGTACTAACAAGAGGTATTTGAATTATTTGTGATTCGTGCGATACCAATTTAAATACTTCATTTGTAATATGCGGAATACTTCCACCCTATAAGCAATTATATAATGCAATTTATGCTAAAAACTCTATAAATAACTTACTCGTGTATACAACATAGCCATAGGAGTTTCTAAGCTCATATTGGGATGTTTTTCGATTTCCTTTAACAACCCCAACCGAGGGCCACATTTTACAGTATTATTTACAGAAAATTTCATTTTAAGAATGTATGTTGCTGTAGCTTTATATTATGTGTGTATATAAAGAAAAAATATAAATTACAAAGGTGCTTTCCCTAAATGTGACGTTTCAAAATAATGTCGTTATTTCCACGTTTTTACAAATCTTTAGCTTTACATCACTTGCAACACGTTGTTTGAAAGATCTTAAAGTAATTTGTGTCTTGGACTAATAAATTATGTTAAATAGGAAAGAATTCTGGAAGATACAGCATTTATATTTTTGATATTATACACTAGTGAAAAATGCTTGAAGAAAAGGATTATATTTTTGATTAATTTTCTAACCTCAAAAATTGACTATTGTGAGGGTTGTGAACGGTAGCGTAGGTAGCGTACTAGCGTACAGTGTGGTGTACAGCTGATATTTATCAAAAGGTTTTTTTTTTATTAATACTTTTATCAATATGGTATATATTCACTTCCCAGCAAATTTCACGGAAGAAGAATTAATGCTTCAAGCCAAGTATCAAAAATTAAAGAAAAAGGTAATATAAATACGATTAAATATTATGAGAGGTTATGTTAAACAAAGATATGATTAGAAAAAAGCTTTGCAAGCTCTCAAAGCTCCAAAACCAGAACCCGAAAAACCTGTAATACCAAAAAGACCAGCAGAAGCTAGAGATGCTAGAGAGGTTGCCAAGAAGCTAATAAAATCTGGCGCTATAAGTGCAATACCAAAACAAGAGAAGCGGCCCGAACAGGCATTTAAACGCCCTCGCGGTAAGACTTAATCATTATTATCTATTTCTAATTTTACATATAGATTGCTTTGTTAAGGTCTTGAAAGAAAATTAATATCAGAAAAAACTGTGAGTGGGTACCAACCATTTTCTGCTGTTCAGGCTGACGATGGCCCTGATAATCCAGGAAATCAGCCACCGAGAATAAAGAATCTTTATGATACATTTGCAAATCAAAGGGATCGTGAAGAAAGAGGCTTAACTGACAAACAGAGAGAAAAATCAGATAAACCACGGCAGGGTAACACTATTTACGTTACTGGATATAAAATTACCGAGGAATTTTTGAGAAAACATTTTTCATCCGTGGGGAATATTGTTAATATATCAATGGAAATTGAAAAAAAGTATGCACAAATGAATATGTGGTATATTTTGTATATTATAAAAATTTGTTTTTTAGTCGTGGATTTGTAACTTTTGATAAAGTGGAAGCTTCTGAGAGAGCTATTGCAGAGGTAAAAAGATTACTGCATCTGATAGAAAGTTGGGCATAATTATTGATTTTTAGATGGATGGAAGTATGGTGTCTGGAATTCAGTTAACTGTATCATTAGCGAGACGGCAACCTCAAATTGAACCTATTAATGATGCAACGTCTTCATCAACCTGGTCTACTTTAGGTAATGTAGCCTTTAAACAGAGAATTGCAGTAAAAGTGCATTTGAATCTACACATGTTAATAATACTAAATCATATTAAATATTTCAGCTGCAAGTCATTCTCAAAAAGGAAATCATAAAGATAAAAGGGATCTGGTTTCATATGATGATATGTTTGATTAAAAGGACAATGAAATAGTTTTAGATAAATTATTGGCAAACATTGGTGTAAATAATTAATTGGTTTTTAAAGATTTAAGCTCAAATATTATATCCTGTTAAAGAGTCACATGCTAAAAGCTATTAAAATATGTAATTGTAACGCCCATTGCTACTAAAATATTGTACAAATGCGAATAATTCTTTTTATATTTAATTTATAATTTCTAGAAAATTTATTTTTTTAAATAAAATAAAAATAAGTATTTCCTGATTTTTCTGTTTATTATATAGGGTATTTCAAAATAACACCGACAAACTTATGTGGTCAATTCCTCACGATGAAACAAGCATTGTTTGTTAATGGTATTTTGCTGAATTCTGTTTCATTCACTTCAAGTGGTACTTCTTAATTACCTTGCATAATGAAAATGCGCAATTTTAAAAAAACGCATTTGTGTTTAACAGAGGAACTTAAGACGTTCCAGAAACTGATGAGGTTAACTCTCAACCCTAAGCATCTTATACGTAATTCACTAAAAAAGTTTTGAGTTTTGCAGCTATAAAGAGCATTAGGATACCGAACGTCATACACCTGTATAGACACATGTTTTAAATGTCCACATGTGCAGTTTTATTTAATTAGGATGATGCTATCTCTTTCAACAGGCACAGTTGTTCAGCAACAATGAGTGAATTTACTCGAAGTGATTTTCGTGCCCTAATGTCTTACAACTTTAAACATGGTTTAAGCACAAAGGACTACTTTGCTGAGATGAAAGTTGTTTTTGGCCACAGCTCTCCTTCCAAAGTAACAATTAAACATCATTACGCAAACTTTTACCGGGGAGATTTCGACTTAAATGACGACTCTCGCTCCGGACGTCCTGCAACTGCTGTTACCGAAGAAAACATCCATGCCGTGAAGAAACTAATGACAGACAATTGCCATATAACATATGTGAAGATTGAAGAGACACTTGGCGTTCATGCAGCATTGCATTGTTTAACCAATGAGCAAAAGGGCGCTCGTATAAAATGGTGCTGGGACACCATAAAAAAATTTAGAAACGGAAGCAGAAAGAACATTGCAGATGTGGTAATGGGAGATGAAACATGGGTATATCATTATGATATTCCTACTAAACAACAAGCGAAGTAGTGGATCTTTGAAGATGAACCAACACCAAAAGATGTCTGATGACAGAGAACAACAGGCAAAAGAATGTACGCTGTATTCTTTACAAAACAGGGATTAGTGGCCACAATGAAGTTAGAAAAACAGGCCACAGTAACATCTTGGTGGTACACAACTGTTTGCTTTCCTAAAGTCTTTGAAAGGCTGAAAGCAATGTGACCTTCTGCAAATTTTTAATGACTGGTTGCATGTGGTGGAGATTATTTTGAAAAAATAAATGCCTGAACTGTTAAAGCTCAAATCTTTTTTAGTTACCTATGTATTGTATAATCAGCATTCAACAGGGTATCCAAAAAATATTGCAATATACAGCATTCCATTAGAAGAGATTTTTAACTCTGGCCTGTCATGTTATTATAAAACACCCTGTACAATTATAAGAAATGGGTAGAACCTACCTCATTCACTTGTATGTGAGAATGACTTACACAAAAGGTGTGTGCTTTCTAATAAATTCATAAATTACATTCCTAAAGAGTGTGCACGATTAAACTGTCGCGTATTTTTAATGTAATATCTTTTCTTGAAATAGTATATTTGATTGGATCTTTTATATTTTAAAATTTATGAAGCATTGCTGATTAGAAACTGTCAAATTTTTATTCTCTTGCTATTCAATAATCAAAATGTTATCAAAAGAACAAGATGTTCGCCAAACAGTTTTGCGCAAATGAACTGAAAATTTATTAATTTCAACTTCAGAATTGGCAAAAATATGCAAAACGTCTCAAAGAACCGTTCAAAGGGGTCTTAAAAAATTCCGTAATACTGGAACCATTGATAGAAAATCTCGAGATGACCGCCCAACAAGAAGTTCTGATAAAATTATAGAAAAGAAGGTATGTGTCATTTACAAAAAGCATCCGTCACTTTCGGCTAGAGATGTGGCAAAAAAGGTTAGAAGTAGTTCATCCAACGTACAAAAAATAAAGAAAAGGTGCAATATAAAAACATATAAAAAGAAAAAAGCACCTAAAAGAACTACTGAACAGTATAATCGGCCTATTTGACGATATCGATTACTGTATCAAATGCTTTTGAAAAGGAGCGGTCATTGTATTGTGTTGGAAGACGAAACCTAAGTAAAGGCCGATTTTAAATCACTCCCAGGAAATCAATATTACTCTTTTTATAAAAATTCAGTTCTGGATGTGTCTAAAAAAGTGATTCAAGTTGAAAAATTTCCAAAAAAATATCTTGTATGGCAAGCTATATGCCAATGTGGAATGCGGAGTGCACCTTTTATAAGTGACAGAATGCTTACTTCTGAGATTTACCTGACTGAATGCTTACAGAAAAGATTATTACCATTTCTAAGAAAACATTCAATTCCAACGTTATTTTGGCCATATATGGCGAGCTATCATTATTTAACAAAAACTATAAATTGGTAAAACTTAAATAACATCAACATAGCACCAAAAAAAGTCACCCACCGAATTGCCCAGAATTAAGACCAATCGATAAATACTGGGCTCGCATCAAATTAAAACTAAAGAAAACATGTTCAACTGCTAATTCCATGGCAGATTTCAAAAGTAAATGGCTTGAATGTACAAATCTGATATCAGATGACTCTGTGCAAGAATCAATGTGTAAAATAAAATCTAGAGAAAGGCAGTTTTGTCGCCGTCGGCACCAGTAATTCATTTTGGCATTAAAATGTACCAATTGTATTTAGACTTTCTTGTAATAAACTTTTTTTGATAATATTTCAAGTTTTTCTGACATTATAACTGTTTAAACACGCGACAGTTTAATCGTACACACTCTTTATGTAATAATTTCTTAATTTTAAGTATTAGTCAGGTCTAAAGGAAGGAGAATTCAGTAAAATGGCGTCAACAAAAGTGTTGGTTTTGCAATGAGGAATACATTCTTGAAGTTTGTCAATTTAGTTTTGAAACGCCCTATATAGTTTATTGTCTAGTATATTTTTTGCAGTTTATGGTGTTGCAAACAGAGTTTACATATGTAGAAAGTTTTGTAGAAATTCTTATAAGCAAAAATTGGTAAATTTCTTACAGAAAATGCGCAGAAAACGTGAGCGCATCCATGCATCGACGTTAGCTGATCGTCTGCACGTTTTATTTGAGGTTATGTTTACGAGTCGCATTGAACATTAAAGGTCACTGTAAACCAGCTGTAAATAGATTAAAGATTCCAAAGAAATTTTTGTAAAAATTTCCACAAAATTTAGCAGTGTCAAACAGCTCTTATACTAAAAAGTTACACATGTGAAAGATCATACTGAGTAAAAACTTTTGAAATATGGGAAATAACCCCATGAAGAGTTGGTCATTAATTGATTAAATTTCTTGATTGATACAAATAAAATCCAATGCCAAAATTAACACAATTAATTAATCACATTAAATGATCAACAATTGAATTAATTGTTTATCATGCAAAGCAATTAACAATTAAACTAACCATTAATTGTACAAAATGTACTAATTATTGAATTAACTGTTAATCATACCATGATGGTTCACTATTAAACCATCACTTATTATTCTTCCAAGATGGTTGATAATAGATAGAATGAATTAGACTAGCATTTCCCTTCCAATATAGTTTAATTCATCAACATTCATCATTAATTGTTTCATGCCGTATTGATTTTATTCATTAACCATCTCATACGATTAATTTAATCATTAGTAATTTTTCACAATTAATTGTCAATCTTAGAGATTCATAAGTTAATCACAAGTTGTTTGTGATAATTAACAACTAAAATCTAAATTGTAATTGTTAAATCCTATGAACATCTGATAGCATATTGTCATGGTCTGCAGCGTTACACCTTTTCAAAAAGCTCTAAAAATGACGTATTAAATAGGTACACAATATATTGAATTTGAAAAACAGTCTACCTATGTTTTACTGCTCAAGATACAATAATTTAAATGATAAGAATTTTTTGCCTCGTCAATTTTTTTTTATAAGAATACGTAATAGCAATCAAGTCAGAATTTATTATTTATTTCAAAGTGACAGTAATAGATTGGACATTTAATTTGTAAAAAGATTGTAGTGTAAGAATAAGAACAGGACTTTGACTGTGTTTGCCTTGATCCAGATCAGCACAGTTAAGACAACAAATTGTATGCGATGGGTTAAATGCAAAGTTTGAGTATTCCATCAACATACGTGGTACAATATGAATTTGAATTAAAGATTTCTTGATCACATGCTAACCAAGCAACTATTATGTTTTTTAATACCATCATGCTTTAGTGAAAGAGTAATATCAGCGTATAGAAACATCAAGATAACCAAAACAACTTAGTGTTGGTTAGACAACACATCTTACACAATTGGTAAATCTGATTGATAATGAACCTATCCAGTGTTAGCAAAAGTAGGGACACCCCTATTTTTCATATTATTTGTTAAAAGAGAAAAATGAGACTTGCAAAAGTTTAATATAGTCATTAAATGCTATTTCTATTCTCAATTTTCTATTGTTCCTGATTTACCTATAAATGATGTCAACTTTGAAATCTTAAATGAAACATGCTGTATATTTGTGCATATTTGGAATCAATTTTTCGTTCAG
The DNA here is from genome assembly GCA_011009095.1 of Ignelater luminosus. Taxonomy (NCBI): domain Eukaryota; kingdom Metazoa; phylum Arthropoda; class Insecta; order Coleoptera; family Elateridae; genus Ignelater; species Ignelater luminosus. The sequence goes on from VTPC01001172.1 coordinate 41,397, forward strand.
TGATACAATTTTTAAATTACTTTGTTAAAAATTATTTAACGATTTAGAATGTTATGATTACCCACAATGATTTTGTTTAACTTCTTTATCTTTAAAGGTAAAATAGATTAATTATGTACTGGATTTTATATTATTTGGTGAAGTGATTTCAGATTTACAATGTAGGCGCCAATAAACATTAGTAGTCAGAAAAAAATATAATAAACGAATAAATGAATCTTTTCTTTTATTTTAAAAGTTACATTTTGTAAATCAACAATTATTGTTACTTATTCAAAAGAGCAGCATAATAAATCAACAGAAACAAGTACGAGTATGTAAATGTAAATAAATAATTATAAACCTAACATTAATAATGAAGAAAAAATGAATCATAAATCGCTGGGTGGATTGAAAAATTCCCAATGATGATGATGTATGACAACTTTGTCATCACCACTTAACAATATTAAACCGGCAATCAAAATTAACAATATTAAAATCATAACGTGTAAGTCTTGTTTTCGATCCGGATTTTGCAACACATTATTCGTAATATGTGAAATCAGTCTCTTAATTGATCTGTCCATTTCTGTAGCACACGCGCTCACTAACTGTCCTGTTAACTGTGGTATAGATGGTTCAGGGGATCGGTGGTGTCTCCTATGTGTTTGAGGAACATCTTCTGAACTTGACCTAGAAACTGGAGGAGCTTTACGGTGATGTTTACGACGAGGTGGTAAAGGAATGTCTTCTTCAACAAAGTCTTCAAATGGGGGCGATCTTAATGCATAAAAACTAGCAGGTGGCTGAGATGCTGCATATTCAGATTGCTGCTCTGTAGTTGGTTGTGGTGGTCGTGGAGGAGGCTCTTCTTCCGATTTTGAAACATTTTCACTTGAGGATTCTGGTGGTTCAACTGGCAGCACTGGTAATTCACTTGGAGGAGATCTTCTTCCCTCTTCAACAACAGGTGGTGGAGATTCTTGCGATTCACTCTGTACATCAGTTATCACTGGAAGTTCTCTTGCAGGTGATTCTTCTGTACTTTGAATAATTTTTTCTGCTTGTGAAGACTTTCGTGGTGGTCTAATTGGAGGAGTTTCTGGTTGTTTCTCCTCAATTATTTCTGGTTCTTCAGATTCTTCTACTTTAGTGTCAATGGTTTCTACAGGTTTAATATCACATTCAATGCTTTCAATGACTTCTTCAGGTTCAGGTGCAAGTTCTTTATGTTCCTCCAGATTTTCATCTAAAAGGTCCGTTTTGGAATCATATCTAGGGGGAACAGGGGGCGCTTCTTCCATAATATCATCTACAGGTAAATCTTCAATCGAAGTTTTTTTTTGTTCAGGATCCACCACTTGCTCTTGTGTTTCTTCTTTCATTTGTTCCGATGTGCTTTCACCTTTAAGTGTTTGGCTTTCCGAAGATTGATCTGCATGTTCTTGTGCACCTGATTGCAGTTTATTTAACATTTCTTGTATTATATGTGGTGGTAACTCAATTCCACTTACGACTAAATTTCCAGATTTGGAATTTATTTCAGAAACTTGTAAACTCATTCCGTCTAATTCAGATACAATAATTTTGCTTGCTTGCAGTTCATTAACACGAAGTTTGTCAACATCCAAATCCATAACCTGCATTTTTTGGGCTTTTAGTATTCCCACTTCTTGTTCTGGTTTTTGTACTTTTTTATCTGGTGGTGCAGCTGAGGGTTTAGGTGGTGGATTTTTAAGTTTTGTAAATTCTTCTGGTATCTCTGAAGTTTCTTCATCGTCATAAGTTCTTGGTTGTTCAGGAACTGTCGATTCTCTAGTAACTGGTATAGTTCGTTCTATAGGGGGTTTTTCTTGAGGTCTACTTAATTGAGAATATGGTAGAATTTGAGCATTATTTAATGGCTGAACAACTAATGCAGCATGTGTAACAGTTTCTTCATGTTCACAAGGTAGTATTTGCTTTTCAATATCTGCTAGAACCTCAGCCTGCATTTGACTGTCCTGTTCTTCACCTACAAGATTTTCAGGCACGGGTTCTGTTTGAGTTGATGTTTCAGTTTCTTCCATTTGCGCTTTTTCAATATCTTCTTCTGGAGGAAGGTTTCTTTCATGAGAAATATCACGAAATACCTCTCTTGTTGAGCCTCTGGGTCTTCTTGGCGGTCTTGGTGGAGCAGGTAAAGGTCGATCTTTCATCTTTTGTATAACTTCCCCTGACTGTAGATGTCTTACTGGTTCACCATTTTCAATTTCTATGTACTGACCTATATCAATATTCTCTTTTTCTTCTCCATGAAGACTAGTAGGAGATTTACTTCTCGACGTTCTTGATGTTCTACTGGAACCACCTAATGTACTGTAATTTCTTAACGGTCTTACAGGTGGACTATCACTTGTTGATCTTGGAACTGTAGAAAATTTGTCAGGTTTGCGTGGACCTTTCTTTGATCGTCTTGTTCTTGGAGGTGTTGATGGAGGTAATCGTGAAGGTGGAAGTGGTGGTTCTCTAAATGCTTTTGATTTATCTACGACGGCATAACCCATGGTATCACGTACATCCTGAACACAAGCTTCCTCAACAACCTCTGGCTGAGTATCTGAAACCAAAGAATCGGCTCCTCGCGATGTCCGATCATCTTCTCCTCCAGATTGTGAATGTGTTCGCGATCGTGTTCTCTTCGGTCTGGGTGGTGGCGGTTCAGGCGTTGGAATTATATATTCTTGTTGTGCTCGAAATACCTCAACCTAGAACAACGAAAAGTTCGGGAATTTATTTATTAGTTGAATATTTGTGTGAAATACTTACATTCTGTTGAGGAATTTCTTTTGGAATTATGTCATCCGCGATGGAAGAACGTTCGGAAGCAGTCAGGCTTTTTAGACTTCTATGTTTACGGGTGGGTGCTGTTGGGGCTTCGTTTCTACCGAGAAATTTATCGAGATCTTGCTGAAAGTTCTCGTATCTATAGTATGGATCTGATACTTTTATTTCAGGTTGTTCGATGCCCCTCATGTGTTCATTTTCATACATTTGTTGTATAGCGTTACGATATAGTATTTCATCTTCTCTCAATATATTGTCTTGTAAAATATCTGACGGTATAGTTTGATCGGTTTGAAATTGTTCTTCAATGGGGATGGTTTCTTGATATGGTATCACATCGTCAACTGTCGGTATCTTCTTTTTACCCTTTTTACTTCTGCGTTTTGGTCTAGCTGGCGGGGGGAACATTCTATAATCTTCAAAAGGCTTTGGATATTCTTCGGGCTCAGTGTTAACCGATTCTCTATCGTAATTAACCTTTTCATTAGATACATGAGGGGTTTTCTTACGTTTAGGTTTTCGTAACGGTTTTCTTCTTGGAGCATCTTGGAGTGGTTCAGATTGATCAGAAACATCTAAATCATATTCTCTATCTTCACTCTGAAGCTGAGATAAAGCATTTACTGGATTTCTAAATGCTTCTCTTATTTCCGAACTCAGATATTTTCCCACTTCAATGTTTTCTTGCGATATTCCCTTTTCTCTCAAGAAGAACTCGTCGGAATCTATTTCTTCTAATACTCCTCGACGATGTTCACTTAGGCTACCTGAAGAATGCTCGTCTTTAGTGTGTTGTGGTATGTCAAAACTACCTCCCAGTGGTGATTGCGTTTCTTCCATATCATTGTCAAGATCTGTTATTCTGTAATCTCTACGATCTAATTCGTGTTCATAATGAAGTTGATGTATCGGCTCTCCATGAAATTCACCATGATTCCATCTCTTTAAATAGTCTCTATTAAATGGTGATTCACGATGTACATGATGATTTTCCCGATCAAAGTCATCTTCGATATCGATATCTTCGTTGTATCGAGTATGAGATGGCACGTCCATCGGGACCTCATTATCAGGATGCAAAGGAATCCTAATATCTTGCGCGTCTTCATTTTCGAATTCTTTGGATTTCCCAGCATCTTCGTCTGCATATTCGATGTCTTTAAACTTGTTTACCCACCTAGAACCTACGGGACCTTTCTTTCGATTTACCCTAGGAACGGTTGCAAATTCTGGAGGAGGCGGTGTAGGATTACGGTCTTCTCTTGAAGGAGACGCCTCTTTGCTTTTCTTATATTTATCAAAGATCCTAGGATAAGTCTTAAAGTCGAATATTTTTTTCGTCGAATCACCTGCGTTCGATTCTGTCGATAATTGTCGGCTTCGCCATGAATCTTTCGAACTTTCTTTACGTGTCATAAAAGAAGGCAAACTTATCGTGGGCTTTTCCGGCATTTTAGGCATTTTAGGCATTTTAAAGGTTGGTTTTTTGAAGTTTGGCTTTTTCAATTTTGCAGTTGGAAATTTGGGGCGTTGTGGCAAAGTAATGTTGGGTTTTTTGATGCCTTGTAATTTTGTTTTTATTTTATCTGCTTGATTTCGAAGCGTGGTGTTGATAGTTTTTCCTATACTTTCATCTTTACCCGGAGGGGTTGCAGAACTACTTGTAGTGGTAGTGGTAGTAGTGGTGATTTTCTTTTTAATTTCTTTTCCTAATTGAGGAGATTCTGCTGGACTTACTTTAAATTCACCACCAGTTTTTGGAGTTGCTGTTTCGGGAGCTGCCGTAAAGAAATGTTCTTCGATTTGTTTTTGAACTTCTTGAGCACTTTCAACATTTTCATCCATATTTTCATCACGTGCTACCAATTCGTCATCAGGAGGAATTCGTACAAATCGTCTTTCTAATGAACCAGTCTTATTAGTCTCTTCTGGTTGCTGGACTTGATGATGTGCGGCTGCAGTTCCTACAATGAGAGGGCCTCGCGATATATCTTCAGGTGGTGGGTTTACCGGTTCGTACTCATGGTCACTGTAACAGAATAACGCACTTTTAGTTCACTTTTAAAGGAGTAAAGAAAAATGTATGCGTTTGCTTGAAATTGTTACAAAGGAATAAGTGCGGTGCAATGAACTCGGAGAATCTTATTCGTTGCCAGGTTTTGGTACCCTATTAATAGTGACCTGCCTGGGCTTAAGTTATATCTGATTTTAGTCGTGTAAGTTATGTTTTAAGCGATGACAATTTGTTTGTGGACTTATTTTTTGTAATTGGATAAAATAAAAAAAATGTGGAACGTACCGAAAATGAACGACCGTATTACTTGTACGACTGCTAGGACGTACTCCTGATGTACTATAATTTGTTGAACGTTCTGGTAATAAAGAATCACATTGATAGTATTGACACGCACATCTAACATCCAGTGACATCACCGATGAACCAGTGGATGAGCATCTAGAAACATCGTGTGGAGGGGTTATATGCTTAGCACCCTCCGAATGCGAACGCTTTTTGCCTTCTTTGAGAGAACCAGATGATTTTTTTCGACGTTTGCGCTTGGTGTTCGCGGTTGTATGATTCGTCGGAACCGAAATATCATCCATTGTTTATGGCGTTTCTGTTATCTCATTTAAAACTCAAAAAAGACATATCGCACATCCACTGCGTGAATGACCAGGCAGGCATTCAAAAGCAAGCACTTAATTATCACATTGTTTTTCGTCTTTTTTCAGCGCCCCGAGTGCCGCGCTTGAATATTTGCCGTTCACTAGAGTTAGCCTCAAGTAGTTCTATTGTTAGATGTAGAAAACGACAACCACCGAAACGGTTACGACGCCGGTGTTATTTTTAATGCACCAGCTTAGCATTACCGCACGATTTAGCTGTGTTGGCTGGGAGTTGAAAATTTTCAAGATTTTATTTACATTATCGCATTGACATTTCGCCAACTCCGAACTAGATTTTATTTTGAATGCGAAAATAATACTTACTTTAATTTAGACCATTTGTTGTAGTCTTCTTCGAGCGATGTGTCTTTAATAACTTTTTTGTCCAAATAAGATTTTTCTTCGTCAACAGACATTGATTGGGTTGATTCTAAAGGTGTCAATTTCTTAGTTTGAGAATCATCAGCAGTTTTACTCAATTGAACGTCTTCATAAATTCTTTCCCCATCTTCAGCTCTAGATTTTCTCTTGAACGACACTTTCTTCTTTAAAGATGATTTCAACTCTTTTTCTTGTTCTTGTTCTTTTTCTTTTTCTTGTTCTTTAAGTTCTTTCGCCAATTCTTCATTTATCATTGCTATAGCAGCATCACTAAGTTTTAATCCATCTTCTTCATCAACTAAAATCGACTGTTTCTGAGAAACATCTTCTGGTTCTTTACCTTTTTCTTCAAGTTGCTCTTGAGAAGATTCTGGTTCACTTTGTTCATCACTTCCTTCATCTTCCGTGACAGTTTCCAATTTCTTCGGCTCAGGACATACTTGATCAACAGCCTTTTTAGCTAAATTCTTTAATTCGTCAATTCTATCAAAGAATTTCTGATCGGTTTCCGATGGTGTCGGTGGAATACTACCATCGAGGATTTCATCATCTGACGGCGGAGTTAATATTATTAATTGTACACCACTTGGAGGAACATCAGGAGAGGTAGGTACAGAACTTTCTGGCTCTTCTGTTTCCTTCTTGACTTCTTCTCCTTTGTTAATTTTCTCTTCAATTTCTTCTGCAAGATGTGAAAATTCATCTTTCTGTCCAGGTGGTAATTTTAATGGTATATGAATATAAAGCGGCTCATCCGATTTTTTAGCGTCGAGTTTACTTTTTACTTTAGTATCAGGCACTTCTTCTTTCTTTTTTTCTTTAGATTTTGATTGTTTGGGTTCCTTTTTGTCACCTCTTGAAAACGATGGGAATTTCGGAAGCTTAATTTTATCTTTTGCCTCTTTTAGTCTTTTCATAAACGCCAATTTTGACAAACTCTTTCTGCTGTAGCTACTTTCAATCGATGACTTTCTTTTTCTTTTGGGTTCTTCCGATTTAGCTCTAGGACGTTCCGTTTCCTCTGCAGGCTCGGGTGTTGGAGCAGCGGGCGTTTTAAATGCAGACATCGCAGGTGATTTAAATGGTGACGCTCCTGAAGAACCCGGAAGTTTAAATGGCGAGACTGCGGGACCGCCCGGAGCTTGCTTTTTCCATTTTGATAAAGTAGCTTCAAGTTTACGTAATTTCTCTGAATCTACTTCTTCTTCTGGTTCCTCTTTCTTACTAGGACCTGCTTGACTTACATTCTCTTCGCTTTTCTCCGAAACTATTTCACATTTATCATCTTTATCTAAATATTGACTTACATTATCATCAGCAGAACTATCTTCCGGTTCATCTACGATTGGTTCTGCAGATTTTGGTTTTGGTGATGCCTCCGTATCTGATTTTGCTGACTTTCTATCTTCATCTGTTATTTCTTCTATAACTAATCTATCACTTTCCTTTCTTTGTAAAGGACCCTTCGCAAGGTGTAATCTTCTCAATTCCGGTTTTATGGTCTTGAAGCTTTCTACAAGTTCAATTTTAGGTTTTCTCTCTTCTTCCGTACCATCACCGAGTTCGGGTGATTTCCTCGATTCGCTTGCCAGCTTTTGGTGTTGTTCAGCTACTTTTTTTATTTCCGTGAGAAGTCCCAATAGAGACATTTTTCTACCACTACCAATTCTTTGCAGTTGCGTTAAGCTACCCGAATGTGAACTTGGTCCAGGACTGTCGAATTCGTATTTGGAATACTCATCAGTCTCTCCTGGGGGTGGTTTTAAAGGTATGTGAATATAAACTGGGGGTTTATCAGGTGGCGGAGGCATCCAAGAACCTGTTGGTGTAGTTTCTGACGGTTTTGTGAGTTTTGGTTTTTTAGTTTGTGTTTCAGATGTATCCGATTTAATTATTTTTGGCAATTTAGGAACTTTAATTTTACTTTTAGCATCTTTAAGTTTATCTTTTAAATCTATCTTTGGTAAATTAATTTTGGCGGTGTAAGTCTCTAATGATAACTTTCTTTTCTTTTTAGGTTCTTCAGATTTAGATCTGCTTTCAGTAATGGTTTTAATTGGTGGTAAACTTTTAACAGTCTTACTAGAACTAGGTTTCTGTGTGGTTTCTTTATTGCTTTCGTCTAGATTTTCTTTGTTATCTTGTGGTTCCTCGTCCTGACTTTCTATAGGTTCTTCCTTCATTTCTACTTCTTCAATTTCGGAAATATCTTGCGTATCAGATTTACCGAGAGACGATGGGCTTACACTTCTTCTATATGCATCCATTGTAAATTCTTCGGGATCTACTTCTTCATCAAATGGTGGCTTTGTTAGATGTGTCCAAGGGTAGTCGCCTCTTTTCTTCGCTCTTCTAACGTCTTCCCACTTGTAAGTCTGTATCGGAACTTTAGGAATGTCTTGATGTTCTACAAATGAAAACAAAGTAATTAATCAACTGAATATACAAAAAAAATAAATGAATGCTACATTCACCTTCATTCAGAAGACTGTAAGTTGTAAAATTGGATTTTAATTTTATTAGAATTTTATACGCTCTTTTTTTAAAATAGATTAAGGTACTCATTGTTGTAGTAGTGTAGTAGTATTTAATAAAGACATTATGTTGCGTGAGTGTGCTACATAACATCAGCATTGCGGATAAAAAAGTTTATCTGTGAATCTTTTATGGTGTTTACATTTACTTTAAATTTTAATTTACAAGGTTTATTTTTAAGTTCGTGACTGCGGAGTTTTTGTGTGTTTATATTATTGAAATTTGGATAATTTCTTACATTAGAAGTAAAAAGGTGGTGTGTTATGTATGTATCAGTTTAGTCATCGTTTCTTTTAATAACTGCTGTGATGTATAAATGGGTTTTTAATGTTGCTATTAGGCAATTACTTCTGATGCTTCATAAAAGCATCTTTGTTGCAGCTTATGGATAATAAAGATAAACAGAAATTATAAATTAAACGAGATAAGAATATTGAAGAATTCAAATTATACAGAGTGGTTTGAAATGACTGTAATACTTATTCAATTCAAACTGTAATAATTTCTTTTAAAGAAAAAAAAATTAAAGTTTACTTTTTTCTTAAAATATCAAGGAAGATCTAGAAGCATAACCTATAAAACAAAGTTTGAGAAGGCTTTACAACGAAAAAATGAATAACGCGGAGATCCCCTAAAATGCTCTTTTGTTTCAAACAGCAACGAACAAGAAATATCAAATGTTCCATTAAAAGAAAAATAAAAGTAAGTATGCCACCGAGACAATTTTTATTTCTTAAACGGAACACCCTGTATGTTATACCATACTTGAGCAGCTTTTTTTCAAAATGCAACAAGTCACACAAAGTAGTTTTCGAGAAAACGGCAAAAGTTTGCCATGAGAATACCTCATATCTGAATATGGTAATTTTTGTTTTATATTAAAATTATTAAATTAGACTTACTCTACACAAAAAATCCTTCATAGAAAATGCTTGGTTTTTAAGAAATTTGGGAAAAACTGTTGGACATGTTGCGTTTTGAAAGCAAAATTGCGTACTTGACAATTTTTATAATTCAAAGAATGCCGTCATTTTAGAAAAACTTTTATTTTTTTAAACAAACATGCATAACAAACTAAGATATAATTTCTAATTGAATAAAAAAAAAAGTTAAGTTACAAATAAGAACAAAATTAATGGATTGGCTCAGATTCTTCTTCCAAACAGCTGCAGAGTTGCTCAGCTTCATCCGTTTGTAATCTGTTCTTTCAAAATTTCAAAATAGAAATTTAATTGTTTTTCTTTAATCCACTCTTTGCCAAAACGTTTTTTCAATAACATATCGACGGTTTTCCCTTTGTCCTGTGAAATTCCGTTTGGAGCATTCAGCAGTGGCAACTCCAAAACGTTTTAAACCGTAAGCCGTCCGATCTATCTGGAATTTGTTTACTTGACCAGATTTTTGATAAATGTCTTCATAATCTTTGGGTAAAAGAATTTCAGGATGTCGTCTTAACTATTCTTCAACTCTTTCAAAAGCCCTATCTGCTGGAAGATAGGAATGGCCAGCGACGGGAAAAACTATTTCAATTTTTGTAGTGTTACGTGACGAATGCTTACTGAGCCACATAGAAGCAAATGCACAATGTGACTGTTTTTATTGACCCCCACAGTCATCTGCAAAAAATCTTATTTTTCTCACACCTTCCCAGTCTTTATTATTTAAAAAATGCAGAATTGCAGAACCAGTAGCGTTTGATCCACGCCCACACTGATTTTCAGCCCACGTGTAAAATATGGCGAAAAACTTTTTACGTGAACAATCCAAAATGCGTAAAATCCAATCTGCAATTAATAGAAGCATTCCTAAATTGGAAGTTTTGGTAGCTGTTGCATTTGTTGAAGATCAAAGCAAAACGATACAACACCTTCTTCTTCTTCCTTCATCTTTAAATAAAACTGTTTTGCTCTCACTTTATGTATTTTCAAACTCGTTGATGCTTCATTTTCAATTTGCGAACAATCTGTGGTTGTTACTTTGTATTTGAAGCGTTCACAGTAGCTGCATACATCACTTACAAGAGACCCAAAGCCTAAATTAAATTTATTTGAGAAAATTTTGTGAAAAAATGAATAATTGACTTGGAGATGTTGTTCTACACTTTGGTTATACATTTTAAGCAGTTTATTGATGTTAAGTGTAGAACTTAAGTATAATCTTTGGGATTTGGCTCTATTGTAATGGCTTTCGGATGCTTTCAATTTTCCTAAAAATTCTATTACTTTTTGTTTCTGCTCTATCATCTTAGTTTTCCATCTGTCTTCTCTGTTTTCTTTAAGTTCTTTCCCACTCTTAATAACTTTTGCTATCCATAAGATTCTGCGATATGGTACCTCAAACAATTTTTCAAAAACTTTTTATATACCAAAAATGATTGCGTCTGTGTGAAAGTCCAAAAGAACAACCACATCAATCAAGATTGTAGTACATAAGCACTGTACAACAAACTTACTTTATATTTTACTTGAAAATCATGAGGCTTGCTGATAGACACATTTGCACGTTCGCGATGTTTTTATAGGTAATGAATTTCCAAAAAACTAGACACCTTACATCCTGTTGTACTTTAATCTTATCTTTAAAAATAAACCTTTTAATGTTTATCAGTATCTGCTTATGTATTTCGTTACAGTCCAGTTTCTTATTATTAATATGTACATATCTACAGGGTGGTCCATTCGGTAGCAGAATTTTAAAATTGCCGCCATTCACAAACCACTCAACCGATTGACGTCATTTTTTGTAGGCATACTCACAAAGGTCTGGGATTTTGTTGACAAGTGTTTTGATCACAATAATGGCGACCTCGAAGACAACCTATTCGTTGGAACAAAGAGTGACATTGGTACGGCTCTGGTACCAAAATGGACAGAGTCCGGCGGCAACACTGAGAACCTTTAGGACCGAGGTGGACAGACATTCGACCCTTAAAGCGGAAACCATCTCAAAGTGAGTAGTTAAAAATCTAGGCAAAAATTAAATTTTTGCTCAATATTTTTAAAATTAATTAATTGATTTCTTACAAAAACAACAATAGATTGATGGCCAACTTTGAGAGGACCGGAAGTGTGTTGGATGACAAGGCAGGAATAGCCACCAAAGAGTTCACTGTCCGAACAGAAGAGAATGTGAAGCGCGTCAAACAGCACTTCGAAGAAGAGGCCGGTCCGTCGACACGAAGAGCCGCACAGATATTGGACATTTCGAAATCCAGTGTTCTAAGGATCCTCCATTAGGACCTGGAGTGGTTCCTGTATAAGATACAGATTGTGCAAGCTCTGAGCCCTCGAAGTGTGACCCAAAGATTCGATTTCGCCAATGAAGTCCCCGACCGCATCAAGAATGACAAAATGGATGTAAAGATGATTCACTTCACTGATGAATGC